>CM029442.1:26170241-26371816 GCA_017140255.1 Eucalyptus paniculata subsp. matutina
TTCAACAAGGACGCCGACCCACGATTCTTTTCTCCCTCCTTTTCCCCCGAAAGAGGCAGAAGCAAGCAAAAGGAAAAGAACCGAGCCTCACCTGATCGCCGTTGTTCCGGACGAGAAGTCCCCTGTCCGGGAAGACAGCAGGGACTGCACATCGTGCGAAGCCCCGCGCCACCTTCGACAGCATCCGCCATCCTCGTCGCTCGAGCTCCTCTGCGATTCGTGCGTTTGCTTGCTTAACTTTGTTCTCGTGAGAATCCTTCCAATGGCGGGCTCATGCTCCTCAGTATTTATAGGCGAGATGAAGAAGCTTCTCTTGCACGCTGATAATTTTCTTGATTTTTTTTTAATTAATGACCATTGACTCCTTAGTTTTTTTTTTCAACCTTTTTTATTTAGATTTTTCTCTTTTCGGATGCTTCCTGGGGACTTTCCGAGCCGCAAGCAAAAGCATCTCGGGAAGTGGGGTCCATACGTGGGAATGTCGCGGGGGATGCCTTGGCCACGTCAGCAGATCGATGCCTTCGTTTTTTTCTTATTTTTTAGATTTTCTTTTCTTTCACCATTCCTTACTTCTTTTTCTAAGAGTCAAGTGTCCAGCATCCAAGGTCGAAGTTTCAAGGAATTTTTTGTCTCGCATTTGATTCCATAATAATGGCATAAAGTATATCGAAAGTCATAAATTGAATCTTAAAATTTTCTAGAAAAGTCGCAATTAAGCCTTCGTCGTAGAAAGTATATTTGAATTCTAAAATTTTTAAAAAGCTCAATCAAATTTCGTCTGATCAAATCTTTCTGACGATCGTATTTTTAAAAAAGTTCTATGACTTATTAAATTTTCATGATAAATTTTAAGATTTGATAACACTTTGTGGAAGTTTTATTCTTTGATTGTCTTCTTGTAACGGATTTTTAGGATTTAATTCTGGCTTTTTAAAAAATTTGAGACTTATATATTTTCCCAACAAATTTTAGAATTTTTAATGCAGTTATCGGTATAAAAAAAGTCAAAACTTTAAGTAATTTGAAATGTTTAGTTTTATTTCACAAATTTGCATTTTGCCTTTTCCGTTAGCACGTGGCCATCAATTGTAAAACGAAAGCGTGCAATTGCTCAACTCGAGTAAATAAGCCTGAGAGTGTCAATTCGCTTTTGCCTTGCTTCCAGAACAAGTTAATGGGTGCCTTCCTAATCCGAATAAAAATAAAAATAAATAGAACATTAAAAAAAAAAATTGGTGAAAAGTCGTCACCTTTGCCCTAGTAGAGAAAAGATAATGTTATTTATTTATTTTCACTAATATTTTTTCGTCTGGGCGATATTAAAAAGTACTATGCAAAAGGTTAATGGCCAAGGATGTGGTCGGAAAGTCAAAATGGGGCAAAGAAGAAAAGCACAAGAAGAAAGGTTGGAGAACGTCGGTTGTCTAGGCGAGGACGAAACGGATGACGTCGTTAAAGGTCGGATGATGACGTGTGCGTCGTGACGTGTGACGCGATTGCTCCTCGTTGAGACGCGGCACGTACAAAAGGTATGGAGAATATTCCATAGTTTCTTTTTTTGTCAAGAGAATATTCCATAGTTGATGCTTCTTTTTTTTTTTTTCTTGGGGTGTGAGTAAAATACATTAATGCAATTGCTTACAAGTACAGTTCCCTAACCTTGACAAAAGAAATGGTAATATAAACTTAGGATGTAACTAAATTTAAAAAAAAGACCTTAAAAAATTCTTGAAAATTCCCTTCATTATAAAAATTTAAAATTCATGTGCTTACTTTCCATTTAAGCAGTTTTCTCACAACAGCTTCAATTATGAAAATGAGTTATGCAACTCTCATAAAAAGATAAGTAAATATATCACAATCACAGTTATTTGCAACTTACAATAACTTTTTAATAAGCTACTTCACTCGATATTAAGATCTATAGTTTTACAAAAAGAATCCGTGCCACAAAAAATCTTCAATCAGCATATTCATGACTTATTATCTCAAAATAATTTTTAGACTACCAAAGAAAAGGGCAAGCTTTTTTTACTCCTCTTTTAGGTTGTACACTCCTTTTTTTGGTTCTTGGACTATACTATCCATTATGAAACCCACCACTTCTCATACAGCTTTACAAAAGTGAGATATATATATATATTATTTGGTAACGCTTTGTATTTTGTTTCCTCCTTTTTTTCCGGGCAAGTCCCACTTTCCTCATTCTTATTCTTTCTTTCCATGCCTTTAACGTCTTAGTTCTCTATTCTTGCAAGTTGTGTTTCTGTTTTCTCTTTTGCAGGCCATTTTCTTCTTCCAACGCCTCCCGCACCTTCTTCATCTTCTCTCACAAATATCTCCTGCAGTTGCAATCTCCCAAAAAAAAAAAAACTGCTTACTTCAATACCCAGACATGATATTGAAAACCGAATCAAATTAAATTATTAATTCAAATCTCGCTTCATATTACCTAAAAGAACACGACTCACCTATTGCCCTCAATTTTATGCCTACATATGGTGGAGACACATTTTCTTTCTCTAGACACTAACATGTGCAAAAAGAAGAGAAAAATATACAAGAAAGGAAGAGAGAGAAGCAATTCTTTTCAATATTACCTTTCATGGTGCAATAAGATCGTGCGTACGGCATAGAAAAAGGGCTTGTTGGAGTGGTCATTGGTGAACCCAATGTCGGCGCTGGCGAAAGTGTAAAGGAGAACAAGCTTGTCGTCATAGATTGAAAAACAGAGGACAATGGGGTTCATGCAAGAAGAAAAAGAAGGAACAGTGGGAGGCATAAAAAGAAAAAAAAAATGACCAACAAGAGAGGACACAAAGAGACGATTTATAAAAGTGGATACTGAGATGTCAAATGCATGAAGAAAAGAAGAAGAAGGAAAATGGGACTTGCAAGAAAAAAAAGAAGAAGAAACAAAACTAAAAACATTTATCAAAAATAGAAAAAGATCGATATTATAAAGTTGTCTTAGAACTAGTTCCATGGGGATGGTATGGTCAAAATACACACAAAAATGGAGTGTTTAAACTAAAGGAAGAGTGGAAAAAGCGTGGCCTTAGAAAAAATTCAAATCACTAAAGTCTCACCTCGTAAAACATGCTGAAATTTGTAAATTCTACCACAAGAGATCCCTTATGTTTCAAAAATATGTCAAAACCCTTAATTTTTCCTGGAGACTTTGGCAATTTGAGATGGAAGGAGGGAGGAGGATCATATTTGGTTCATAATTTCTACTCTCAATTCATTTTCTTTCGATCACACTTCCCCAAAATAATATCATTTAAAAAATTCATTTATGTTAAATCATCAAGTTAGATTCATATTGTATCCCGATCATCTTAAATATTTGTTATGCATGTTTCAATGTCGGCAATTTAATGGGAATATTAAACAGAAGTTAACGTTACGGATGATAAATTTATTATAAGTACATTAATTTCAAATTTTTCATAATGTGAAAATCAAATTTAAGAACAGTAATATGGACAGGAAATTTTTAATGGTATTAATCCGCACGACATATCACATCATGCCACCTCAACATTTGGTACCAAACTGGCTTTTCAAGAATTTCGAAAAGACCGAGAATGTCTAGGCCAAAGTCTTCGCGAATTAATAATTGCCGACAGTGCTTGATCCAGGGCAGGTCGTCCTGGGAAGTGCAGAATATGAATCCTCAGTCGTGCACAGACATTGAGAAAAAACAAGAATATAATCATCATTGTCCTTTTCTTGCGTTTGTTCGGATTCCCCACTCCAAAGCCACGTGTCCTTTATTTTCTTTATTTTCCCTATATTTTTTTGCTTTTCGCAGTTGCTTCGAATATCGCCTTTAACTTTTTCTTTGCTCGTTAAATGTAAGTACAAAATAATTGCTATTTATAGTTACCTGCAATTTTAAAAAAAATTTCTCATTCGTTTTTTTTTTTTTTTAATTCAAAGAGTGTTCAGGAAGAGCTTTTTGTTTCACTTAAATCCATCGACGAAGTGGAATAAATTCATTTATATCCGATAAGCCCTCATTATATCTAAACTTTACCCAATCTTCTAATGAATTTTTAAAGACTTAATTTCCTTAAAAATCATAAACTTCAAGGTCATGTCCGTTCATGATAAAATAAAGTATTTTCTATAAAAAAAAATTTCGAGTTTTTATTTGTTTAGTGCTTTATAGAAATTGATTTTTCTCTTGTCCGAATAAGAGGTCATTTTCTTCCAATCTTAGCATGTTGATGCTTTTATAAATTAATTAGTTTTCTGTTATCCAAATACCACAAAGTCGGATAATAATTTTTTGAAAAAAATATTTTTTTTTCAAGCAAACAATCCTAAGTTCAATCCCAATTTTGCTCCAAATCTTTCTTTTAAAAAAAATTATCAACTTTCACTTAAATCCTTCATTAACCCTCTGTCTAAATGTCACTCCTATTTTCTTTACAATCATCAACATCATGAGGCTACTATTATTTTATATGAAAGTGAGGGTGTTGATAAAGATGTAGATTATGATAATGAAGATCAAAATGATCTTTTTTTGGTAAAGAAGATCAAAATGATCTTGATGTTGATAATATCAAAGAAACTAGTAGCAATTATTTTATGCCTAGCAGATTTAGGACTAAAGTGAAAGTTAGTAAAATATTTTTAGACAAAGAAAGTTTGAGATATAATTGAGATCAAACCTAAAGTTTGATAGCTTTTAAGGATATTAGGACAATTTTTGGAGGGTCAACTCACTGATTTTTTAAGTCACATTATCACTTACCCGGCCACATCTCATTAAACTATTTTTTTTTGGTAAAGTCGTTATACTAAATTTTAGAGAAGCTCGAATTGCAAAATAACTAAAAGGCCCAAATATCAAACAAAGCAAATTAGGTTTCAACGTCTTGTTTTGTTTATTGAACTGGGGCTATTGTTAGCTAATTTCTTGTGTCATGAAACAAATTCATTTTTTAAATCCTTTTCCCTTTAATGGAATTAAGCCTTACCGTTATTAATGAATAGACGGAGCAACCTTTTTAGACTTAAAAACATATCAAATAAGGATCAGAAGGGAACATAAATAATTTATGTTAAATATTCCCACTTCTAATAAGATGATCTCAAACAAATGAAATGACATCTCAATAGCTGTATGCATTAGAATATTCAAATATCAAATCATGTTTTCATCAAATAATTTAATTTTTTAGAATAATTGGTACAAAACCTATTTGTGGTATCAAAGTAGAAGGTCTAGTATTTAAATATTTTTTACTTGGTCCAAAATCCCACAGTGCACTTATTTTAGCTTTGCTGATTTTTTTTTTTTTTTACAATTTAACCATGACTTTCTGAATTTACATAGATTAATATATTTTTATTTGAACTTTCTTGTATAATTGTTTCGGCCCTAACAACCAAATGTTCTTGTCTAAAATCAATATAAATATAGTGTTAATAGTGTTATAAAATTTTACCCCCAAAAAAAAAAAAAAAAAAAGCACACTAGAAGTCTAAAATTTGTTGTAAAAGTGCAATTGAGTTTTAGAATTTTTAAAAAGTGCAATCAAGTCTCTTGGTTAATTTTGTCTAACTTGACTAACGGAAAATGTTAGCGTAGCTTTTTTACTATTTTTTTTCTTTCCTACATGGAGCTAAAGTAGTTAAAGCAAAAATGATAAAGCTAAAAAGGTGTTATTTTTATCCAAATTTGATTTCTTAATTTAAATGCTATTTAATATTTCAAGTGCACTTACCGTACAAAGAAAAGTAAAACCTTACGCATGACCAATTTTTAAAATTGCGATGGAGTCATGTCTTCAAAAGGATAAACTTCAACCACTGGTTCATTTTCTTGATTATGATTCAGCCACAGTAAATCACATGGGACTCCAGACATTTCTCGACATTCTAGACTCGATCAAAATCTATAGATTTAGGTTTAGTCTTGAATCGCAGTTAATGCCGACATTTCTTTGTCCTTACCAGAGAAAGAGAAAAAGAAGTGTGGAAATGTTGAAATTGAAAGCATACGGTGTCTTTGAATGTACCAAGTTCCATTTTCTGCTAAAGAAGGAAGGAACAATCGAAGTCAAATGTACCGGTTCAATCTGCAAATTTAACCTCTTCGACGGAGTTGAAGATATATGAACATCAAGTCTCATGCTCTTGACATTTACATTTGAGTTTGATATAAGGGGAAGTTGAATTAATCCATCTTCTTTCCCCAAGAACTAGACATTGCTCACAGGTGCTATTTCGTGAACGAGAGCTGCACAATTCGGCCTAGAAAAGCCGACGTTCTTGCAAACCGAACTGCTTTTATAAGCATGTAGTATCACTATTGAGTGTCGGCAAGGAACTACTTTTGCAGCACTTCTCCGCCTTGTTTCTTACGATCGATCTTCCTTAAGAAGACTAGCAATACGCATTCCGGGAGCATGGGATCATCAAGCAAGACTTTGGAGAATTAATGCGGGATGATTAACTTTTCATTGCCACAAATTATATCAGCATATCCAGATGTAGAGTCACCATCTGCTGATGTAACGGAGGACCTATTACCATAACCATAAACGGAACAAGAACTAACCACTAGGACTTGAGGAAAGATCCATACAAAGTGTATTGATTAAACATGTTCTGTTAAGTCCAGTGTGCAAGCAAATCTCAAAGCTGCATCATCAAAAGGAGAGACGGATACGCTTGCTTGACAAACGGCAGACTATTCAAGTCTAGTACTGCTTTGGCACCCGGCTAGTCAACGATAAACATTATATTATGACAGCAAATTGTCAAAGTCATAATACATGCCATATATCTCACATATCACATACAAACCCTTTGCAGATCAAGCTCGGAAACATCCACCCAAAAAAAAAAAAAAAAAAAAAAAAAAAAAAAAGGAGAACCGCTTCAAACAAGTCATATATAACGAAACTACTAGACGGTAACTTCTAGGCCTTATAACAGACCTCGGCATCCACTGATTCATCCCTCTTTGGCATCTCCTCCTTCCTCTGCTTCCTCCCCAGCTGCTTCATCGTCTTCATCTAACTCGTTTTTAGTCGTTTTCTCTTCTTTAACAGCGCATTTTGGGTGGAGATCAAAGTCACACTCCTCGCAATAATACGACCACCCCTCCCCCGCCTTACCGCAGCCATCACAATTGTACCTTCTCCTACGGCGGGGAACGAGCTCGTGCTTTTCATGCAAAGGATGCTTCAACTTCTCCGGCCAGCCTTTTATACTTTCCTTGAACTTTTCCTCAAACTTCTTGAGATGATCGGCAGTAAAAGGATAAGCATCGGCCCGTGGTCCATTATAAGATCCCTTGCTTTTTTACTCACCGTCCGGCCCGTTGGGCCTATGGCTACAAGCATGGGGATCCCCTTGACCTTGAATCTGCGACTCGGAATTTCTTCCTCTCATCACCAAAGGGAAGCGCCAGCCATGGCATCTGAGCAAAATAATCGTGGAAGGCAGTTTGGTCCTTGTCGCTGGAGATGAAGATTGCCTCAAAGGCATCGTCGTGGCCTTGATCTTTTCGTATGCCTCCATAAGCACCGGCGGGAATGCTCGGCAAGGAGGGCACCGGTGTCTTAGAGAAGTAAGGAGGACAGTTTTCCCTACCAAGTCCGATACTGGAATCTGCAATCAAAGTTAAGAAACAACCTTTTAGATGAACCACCAATCAGTGGAGAAGGCATGTGAAAACTGCATACATGGAATGGACCTGGTTTCAATCCTTTCCTCAGGTCAAGTAACCCAGGGACAACAACATTTAGGACCTCATTGTAGACATTAAAAATTTCCCTAGTCATTAGCTTCTAGGGGAAAAAACAAATTTACCTTGGTTCCATCCTTTCCAATGACGAAATCCAGATCCCCTGAAACCAAGATCGACTCCAAGGTCTGAGATTCTTCCCTTTTCTTCTCTATCTCTGCAAGCTCCGCAAACTTTTCTGGAGTGAAGGGGTAGGCTGCGATGCCATGCTCTTCGACAGTTTCGGCAACGTTGGGATGGACAGTCTTCCCATCCTGACCGATAATGACCAGAGTGGGTAGGGTCGACAGCTTAAAGTACCTCACCAACTTCTCGCATTTCTTGTCTTTGAATGGTAATGAAAGCCATGGCATGCTTCCAAAGGATTGGTTGAATGACGCTTCATCATCATCAAGAGGTATCTGAACGATCTCAAAACTCTCTCCTCTGGCCTTCAATTTCTCATAAACCTCCAGTAACTTAGGGGTGAAATCGACGCATGCCCTGTGCACGGACAACGAGAAGTACAGACCCACAGTTTTCCCTTCAAGCTCGATGAGGAACCTAGTTTAGCCACATAACTATTAGTAAAAGGAGGATGGAAAACCGAATCATAAGCACATGCGACCATCAGTTTCAAATGCATCGAAGATCTTTTTTAGGTTTACCTGATTCCCATTGGACGAAACTACGAAGTTACGAGATCCATGGACCAAAAGAGAGGTCACTGATTGATTTATCCTAGCAGCTTCTTCCTGGTCTTTCAACTCCTTGATACGTTCTGGAGTGGACTGGAGTGAAAGGGTGACCTTCCACTCCATACTCACGGACAATCGCAACTCCGCTATCTGTTAAGACCGTACCTGTACCATCGAGAATGACTAGGTGGGGTATCCCCCTCACCTTAAACAATTCATCCAAGCTGTTGCGCTTGTCCAAGTCGGAAAAGGGGATTGCAAGCCACGGCATCTTGGAAAAGTATCCACTGAAGGACCCTTCATCCTTATCTGCAGAGATAAAAATGATCTCCGATCACCTTTTGGGAAAGTTCATCGTACACCTCCGCCGGAATCGGGGTGAACCGGTGGCACGGACCGCACCACGATGCGGAGAAGTACAAGCCAATCTTCTTCCCCTTCAAGCTATCGACCTTAACCTGATATAGAACAAAAAGATTCCTAATTTTAGTTCTTTCATACGGTTATCAGCGAGCAAGGCACACTAGATCACTTGACCACCACACAAAAATCCTGAAAATGCTCAAGATACACATCCAAATGCCAAAAATCAGAAGCACTTCCCTTACGCACTGCTCATTAAATAGTTAGCAAATCAGCAGTCTTCTCCACCAAAACAAGTATACCACACCGAAGGTGTGAGCATTTACACTAAAGAGCATTACTTCATAGCAATATCGGATCCATATACACTCGTCCACCTAATCCAACTCCAAGTAACATGTCTTTCTCTAAAAAGTAATTCATCAACTACCAATCATCCAGTTTCTGAAGGAACCAAATGGACAGCACTCGAAAAATGATGATCCTAGATCAGACCAACTCTAGCTTCTCTTGAACTAAATTCGCCACCTTAGCCATCACAAACCGACGGCTTCGTCACCACAGACTCCCCCAGTTCGAAATTCAAGAACCGATCAGCGAAACAACCCCACACGAAGACGAAGGCCACGAGAACTTGGACAAGGACGCCGACCCATAATTCTTTTTCTTTCACCTCATCCAGTGAAAGAGCAAGAGTGAAAGAAGAGAACTGAGTTTCACCTGATCGCCGTTGTTCCGGACGAGGAAGTCCCTGTCTGGAGAAGACAGGAGGGACTGAACATCGTGAGAAGAAGCCCCGCCTTCGACAACGTCCGCCATCCTGGTCGCGTTCGTTCCTTGTGTCCTGTTCTGGTGTCTCTGCAGAGAGTCTGCCTGAGAATCCTGCTATGGCGGGCTCCTGCTGCTCTGTTTATATACATAAAGAAAAATCCCGTGCAAGCACATATATTATTTATTTTTATTAATATTATTATTACGATTATTAGCTCTTTAATTTTTCCTTTTGCTATATATATTTTCGGATTCCGGATGCTTCCTTGGACTTTTGGGTAGGGCAAGGACGGTAGGAAACACGTGGACGCATCATGCACGTCAGCAAATTTCAGTCTCCATTTTCTTATTTTGTATATATTTTTTAATTTACTACCTTTTATATTTTTTAATTCACTCTCCCAATAATCTGTTTCATTAAGGTGCGTTTGGTAACCATTCTATTTCAAGTAACAATTTTTTATGAGAAATGATTTTTTTCTATTTCTTTTTTTAAGAATAATTTCTGAGCAAAAGAACGCGTTTAGTAACATATCAAACATTCTATTCTCGAGATAGAAATATGTTTAGTAAAATTCTTAGATTTTTTTATTTCTTTAATTTTTTAATTTTTTTACTATATTTTCTTATTTTTTCCTTTTTTTTTTCTTTTTTTCTTTGGCCTCGCTGGTCACCGCTGTGGTCGGCGATCGGATCTCTTATCAATGTGCAAATGCCATATTAAGTAGGGATTGCACCACGAGCCTAGATTTGAAAATAAATTGAAAGTTGGTGATTTTTTTAGACAAAACAAAATTCGGGTATTTTCTTTAAAAAAAAATAGAAGCAAATTCGGACTAAATCTAAAGTTCGAGTTTTTTTTTTAGACAAAAAAAAAAATTGAAACAAAATTACGATTAGACTTAAAGTTGGAAATTTTTTAGGAAATTAGATAATTTAATCAAGAGAAAAATCATAGACAAGAAAAAGATAAATACGAATTTGTTGAGTTGATAGGGATAACTGAAGAGAATAATGCAATTGAAAAATGTGAATTCCATGATATAAGAAGTTGGCAAAAATTAGGAAGATAAGACTGACTTGCAAAGGTAAGGATAATTTCTTTGCTTCGTCACGCTAACCAACCCAAATTTGACCACCAAGGATAATTCACTTTCCTTTGCTCTCTCGAGGCACCATGGAGCTCCATTATAAGCTATTTCACCCCCTTTTCTTCTTCTTCTTCTTCTTCTTCTTTTGATCTTTCTAAACTTTACTGATTCACAATTATTTAGCATATATGATCAACGAAGACTGTGATTAATAACAATAATGAGCAACAAAACGGCCCCATCAAATAGATGAAAAATCTCATAGCTTTTTCCTAAGCGAAACCTACAATTTTTCATTTCTTAATAAAATTTCACGTTTACTTTATCCTCTTTGAGCTTCAATACCCAAAAGCATCAATTACATTGTTATACATATGTAAATTTCATCGTAAAATTTTTCATTTTCTCAATCCACTTCAAATGATAATTTTAAAAGTTGAAAATTCTACAAAAGCCGAAATAGGAGGATGAGACCAATTTGCAGGGAGGGTGAGGGGGGGGGGGAATTAAAAAGTATCATGTGAAACTTGGTGACCAAGGAGGTGTTATATGGACCTAAGAAAAAAAGCTCCACGGAGGAAACATGGAAAATCGCCCTGGGAGAAGAGACCGATCCTTTCCCTTTCTATCGGGAAGGCAAAATTAAATAGGGAATTAGGAGCCTCATGGTAGTGAAGGTAGACACCACGTCAGGACTTTGGTTATGGCTATTATCGGATAGGCAGGTACAGTAGCCTCCCACCCTGAAGTGAGTAAGAGTGAATTAAATGCCCACACTTGGGTTAACACGCTTTAGGGTACTGTCCTCAACTATAGTATTATAAGAAACTTGGTGACCAAGGAGGTGTTATCCTTAGTCAAAAAGGAGATAAAGAAGGAAGAACGTGAAGGAGGGGTTGGAAAATGACCGTGCGCTTGACGTGTCTGCGCTGTTGGTCACAAGGACGTGTTCTTGCTAGTCAAGATCAAGGTGATTGTCGTACAAAAAGCAAGGGGGGATTCCATGTGGGTGTTTCTTTTTCTTGGAAAATTGGTGTTCGATCTCATCCTTATTGGTATTCACACTCTTTTGGTCAAGCTCCTAAACAGGAACGATGACAAAAAGCAACATGAAATTGGAGATCAAACTAAATTTTGAAGAAGGAAGGAGGAAAACTAGCATTATAAACCTTTCATTATAAACCGAAATCCATATGCCTAACTAGCATTCGACAGGTCTTCTCCTTCCTCTTTGTTTGTTTGTTTGTTTTGTTTTTGCTAAGAAAGTAAGTAAATAGATTATTAGAATGAAATATATATATATATATTTATATATATATATATATATATATATATATATATATGGGGTACATACTCGAGAGACTTGTTAAAAAAACTACAAAATAATTAAGTAATAAAAATAACTTTCAAAAAAATTTATATATACTTGTCAAGTTCAACCGGGAATTTGATCGGTACTCACCGATTTTATTAGATTGAAACCAAGACCTGGATCAGTTCTCATGGGAATCGCTAGTTTTGTACTAGTTCGGCCTGATTTTGTGCCGTTTAGATGATTTCCGATTTCTTAACACACCTCTAATTGTGACTTTTATAAAGTATATTGTAAATACCTCACGGTTATGGCTACTTTAAAATTTCAGCAGCCTTTGATGACTTTCTAGGAAGCCACCGCAGCCAACATTGAAGTGCTACAATTTATAAAATATGCATTTCATAACCACAAAAAGCCACGTCATCTTATACATTTTTACCGAACTGGCTCTACTAATTTTGAAAGGGAAAGACCAAGAACAGAGAGTCAACGTCAAGTCTTCGGATATTAATTATTGCCGACGATACCTAATCCACGGCAGGTCGTCCTGGTAAAGTAGACTAGAAGAACTCACTCTTTGCAAGGATACTGTGAAAAAGCAGAATATAACACGTGTTTTTCATTTTTATCTTTTGTACAATTTATTTTCGATTTGCTTTTAATCCGACTTTTATATGGATATTTCCTTTTTACTTTCTCTTGCTCGTTAAATTTTTGTATCGAGTACATAAATACTGATACGTACCTGTATTTTTCAATTTTTCATATTTCAAATTCTTTTCATTTACCTTGCTTGAATTTTTTTGGCAACTTTACCGTGACTTTCTAAATTTACATATGTTAATATTTTTATTTACACTCTTTTATATCGTTATATTCACTGGGAAACTATTTTGGTTCTGTCCTTACTTTTGTTATCAATGTAAGTACATTGTCAATGAGTATGATATACAAAAAGGGGTGAAAAAGAAATGGTGAACTCGTACCGACTCAGGATTGGAAGGAAAAAATACACTTAGCGAAGCTAAATCGCCTGGTACCAATCGTGACCACTTCATCAAATACTTTACATGGCCAGCCCGACCACATTTTTTCCCATTACTTTCCTCACTGGCAATGAGTTGAACTGAATGAGTCTGGAAACGTCAAAGGTTTTGGTGGAATGCTAGACTACTTATCGGAGAAGGACAGTGTTTAACTGGAGGAAGTGCCTAAGGCTTGAGGAAGGCTCGTGTGGAGGTTGATACCAGAGCTTTCTTCTTCTTCATGGCTAGTTGGTTCCCATTGCTCCACGAGGGGGCGCAAAATATTGACAGTGTGGCCCATGTCCGGTCTCTGGAACGGTTCCTCAGCAGTGCAATGACCAGCCAGCTCAGCAACTTTTATTATGCTCTCTAAGGTTTCTTCATCGGGGTCAAGAGTGTGATCGATAGCTTTTAGGATGCTTTCCTTGTCAATCAGAACTCTACGGAACCAAGTGACCAAGTGCGCCCTCTCATCTGGCATGGTGTTGTCTAATGCTTTTCTACCGGTAATGATCTCCATCAAGACAGCACCAAATGCGTAAACGTCGACCTTTGTAGTTACCCTTCCAGTGGCTGTACGGACAGAAAAAGACCCATACAAAGTTCAATGCAATTTCATCAATAAGGAAAAGAAAAGCCTCTGCTCAGATTTCATGTTAAGAGAAGATAAAAGCGCCCCAAGAATGGGTAACATAAAGAAGTCACCCTTGGTTTCTAATCAACAATTTGTAGTCAGGTGATTTCACTATCCCCCCTAATGTGGATCAGAGCAATTGAATTGACTTAGATATTTTAACAGCAATCACGCACATTTGAGTAATTAATGCGTGCTGATCAATGAGGTGAAAACATAGATATAAAGTCCACTAGTTCGTCTGCGGGACTCCTATCCATTATTACTACTGAAAGATATCACACTTATGGAATCTCGATGAAAGAAACAATAGAGATCAATTTACCTAATGCATATTCCGGAGCTAAATACCCAAAAGTTCCAGCCAACTGTGTCTCCATGGAATACTTCCCATCAGGAACATTTTTAACCAAACCAAAGTCAGCGACTTTGGCTCTCAGGTCATCTCCCAGCAGTATGTTTACTGGCTTCAAATCCCTATGGATAAATTTTTGTTGGGCTAAACTGTGCAGGTATTCCACTCCTCTAGCAACATCCAAAGCAATGGTCACCCTTTGCTTCCAAGTCAGAGGTGCATACCCCTTCTCTTGCCACTCGAACAAATGTTGCGCGAGAGTCCCTTGTGGCATATATTCATACACTAAAAGCCTCTCATCACCTTTGATACAATACCCTAAAAGCATGACTAAATGCCTATGCCTCACTTTTGTAAGTACTGCAATCTCAGCTTGGAATCCCTTCATTCTCTCGGTGCCCACTGCCTCGGCATTCATTCTTTTAGCAGCAATTTTGGTGCCATCGTGCAACTCCCCTTTGTAAACAACACCAAAACCACCTCTTCCTAAAATGTTCTCTTCACTAAAATTACAAGTCGCTTGTCTAAGGACTTCAATTGAAATTTGAACATTTCCTCCTTTAAAAACAGGAATTTCACTATGGTCCCCACTGCTTTGGCTATGCAATTCACTTGGAAGCCCACCATAACCATTCATACCATTCCCGGCCCCATTCTTAGCTACTTCCATCTCGATTTGCGGATTGACTACACTATCAAATTTCCTGTGTCGTCGGATGATGTAACAGAATTTGTACAAGACAAGCAAAATCACCACGATGAAAATAAGGACACCTACGACAACAGCAGCAATTACACCACCTGAAAGTGAAGAACCATTTGATGATCCAGGTGAGCCACCATCAGTCGAATTTGTCCCTGAACCACCGCTGCCTCCGCCTCCAGTGTCCGTTTTACCAATTAATGGATTACCAGTAGTAGTCAACGTCATTAAGGCTGGGAAAACCGGTATCGACCCATTGAGATTATTGTTCGACACATCAAGAACCTGAAGCTGAGTCAGCGTAGTCAATCTTTCCGGAATAGAGCCAGTAAGATTATTATCGTTCAACCGCAGCGTGCGGAGCAAGGTGAGATTCGCAAATGCAGGCGAGATGGTCCCACTAAACCCCCGCTTCGAGAAAGTAACAGCGGTCACATTCTTCCCCAGGCAAGAAATGGCCCTCCAGCTGACCTGGCAAGCATCATTCCCAGTCCAAGAATCCGCCAGCGTGATCGGATACCCCAACGCAGCGGCCACCTCAAGCAACGTAGTAACCTGTGGGTCGCAAGGGCCCGGCGCACTGTTGCAAAAGCTATTACCCCCATAGGTAATGTGAATTCCACTGCTACTACTAGGGATGGGACCCTGCAACTTATTGTAATCCAAGGACACAGTCTTCAAGCCGGGGAGTGCCAACAGCGAGGCGGGCACAACCCCAGTGAACTGGTTGTAGCTAAGCTGGAGATCGAACAAAATAGTGCATTGCGAGAGATCGGGGATCGGACCTGTGAACTCGTTGCTCTGGAGCCAGACCTGTCTCAGTTGGGTCATCCCGGCCAACACGTTGATGCCGCCGGAAAGCCCCATCGCCTGGTTGTTGAGCCAGAGGTTCTGGATCGATGAAGTGCCGAAGGAGGAGGGGAGGGGCCCGGTGAGGTTGTTGTGGGAGAGCCTCAGACTCGTCAGGCTAGGGAGGTTTCCGAGGAAGTCCGGGATCGTGCCGGTGATGTTGGTGTCGTAGGCGTAGAGGGTAATCAGGGACGTCGAGGCGTTGAGCTCGGCCGGGATCTGCCAGGAGGGGAGGTGGAGATTGTCGCTGAGGCTGAGGTTCTGGAGGCTGGTGAGGCCCTGGAAGGCGCCGGAGGTGATGGAGGTGAAGTTGTTGCTGTCGAGGAAGATGGACTGGAGGGAGGCGAGGCCGGCGAAGGAAGGGACGGCGCCGGAGAGGAAGTTATTCTCGAGGGAGAGGCTTTGGAGCTGGGAGAGGGAGGAAAGATCTGAGGGGAGGGCTCCCGAGAGGGAGGAGGAAGAGAGGTTTATGACGGCGACCCGGAGGGAGGAGTCGCAGCTGACGCCTTTCCAGGTGCAGTAGTTCTGGCTCGAGTACCAGCCCGACGGCTTGAGGGCGGCGAGGATCTGGGCCATGAGGGCGGAGTCGTCGGCGGAGGCGGCGGAGGCGGCGAGGAAGAGGAGGAGGAGGAGGAGGAAGGGGGTCGGAGAGCGGAGGCTCCCGGCGGCCATTGTCAACGGCGTTGCTGTGGGTCGAGAGAGAGAGAAAGGCGTAAGCAGAGGGGGTGGGATGCGCGGAGAAGGAAACAGAGGAAGTCGCGGTCGTTATCTGTTTGTTCTCCTAAAACCCAGCAAATTCAAGTGTCCAGAAGACTTTTTGAGCGGGAGTGTTCCGCATTTATTGACCATTGACCTGTCTATCCTTTTTCTGCCAACGAGCCGAGCTGAGCCGAGCCAGCCGACAGAACCAGCCTCTCCATTTTCCAGCGGGTCCTCACAAGACGCGTGTCGATATCTGAGTGGTAAATACACACCACGTCAGCACACTGGTAAATACGCACCACGTCAGCAGCAAATGATGTGGCGCGCACATAGTACTGAATATTTTCTCGAGGGAGAGAAAGTGAGGAGCAGATCTTATGAACAGGCGTTATCACAGCAAACGGTGAGAAGGACGCGAGGGAGAGCGGCATCGCCGGGGAAAATGGGGTCCAACATAGGAAACGCGTGGACGCACCATTTTTCTTATTTGATTATATATATAATTTTTTCCATAATTGATATATATTTTTTAATTTACCCCCTTTTACCATTCCTTTGCTCAGTTGCTCCCTACTCCCCCGAGAAGCCGCATCTTTACCCTCCGATGCTTGAAGAAGTACTCAAAAAGAATTTTGATTTCAACCTTCTCGATATTATATTATAACAAGTTATGTATTAATTTTTTTTCAAAACAGTATTTTATTGATGAGCTTGAGAATTTTGCCTTTTTGGTAGGCACCCTTGGCTCTCTCCCTCCCATTAAATTTGATAAATTGGGGAAACAAAAGAGGAAATCACTGGTAAGAAATTCTAGAAGAATCCAAAATCCGCAATGATTAGGAGGATGAGACGAATTTGCAAGTAATGTGGAAAGGGGGAAGTATAATGCGAAACTCAGTGGCCAAGAATGTGTCGTCCGTTAGTCAAAATAAGAGAATATTCGATTTCGATGCTTTTCTTTTTTCTTGACTTTGCTAATGGAAAATCAATTAGGATTAACTTTCGGTCATTCTTTTATGATGTGATACTGTCTGTTTGTTAAATAAATAGAAAATCTAGGAAAAAAATTGAAATTAAGGGTGTGTTTGTTTCAAAAAGAATATCACTTAAAAAATATTTTCTTAAAAATAATCATTTGTATCGCTTACGATAATGAATAAGCGAAAAGTATCTTCATTTCCCGACATCGAGAACATGTGGAGAATTAGACTCTACGTTAGAAGTCCTAACCTCTAAAGAAATTAAAAAATTAATCACTTGATCCATTTTTTTTTCAACATCAACTAATTTAATCAAGGGAATGGTTAATGAGAGACCTAATTATGCTCTTAAAATGAGCCATTGAATTTCATATTATGACAATAAAGCACCGCAACATTTATGGACATCTCCAACCGATTCTCTACTTCCTCTTCATTTGTCTATTTTGTTTTGGCTAAGAAAGTAAGTAAATAAATTATTATAATGAAGAAAAAAAGTAAGAGATTAATCCTATTACACACTCAAAAGATAAAATTAGTCAATAATATCCAACAAATATATATTGGTTAAAAAAAGTACAAAATAATTAAGTAATTGAAATAGAAATTCTTTTTTTTTAATATACATATACGTACTAGTTTAATCCAAGTAGGCGATTCCACGGATGTAATCAAGAACCAAATCAATACTCACTTGTTTTATTAAATTGGAACCGGAGCGACTAGTTCCCACGAGAACTACCGATTTTGTGCTAGTCCAAAGTATGGTTTCATGCGATTCCTGGGTATTTTGATCCGTCTGTTTTCAACATCAACTAATTTAATTATACTCTTAAAATGAGTCATTGGCTCTTAATTTTGTATCATGACAACGAAGTGCCACAATATTTATGAACATCTTCAACAGGTCATCTCCTTCCTCTTTGTTTGTTTGTTTTGTTTTTGCTAAGAAAGTAAGTAAATAGATTATTAGAATGAAAATATATATATGGGGTACATAATCGAGAGACTTGGTAAAAAAACTACAAAATAATTATAAATAAATAAATATACTTGTCAAGTTCAAGCATAAATTGGATCGGTACACATCGATTTCATTAGGTTGAAACTAGGACCCGGAGTAGTCCTCATGGGAACCGCCAATTTTGTACTAGTGCGGCCTGATTTTGTGCCGTTTAGATGATTTTCGATTTCTTAACACACCTCTAATTGTGACTTTTATAAAGTATATTGTAAATACCTCACAGTTATGGCTACTTTAAAATTTCAGCAGCCTTTGATGACTTTCTAGGAAGCCACGTCATCTTGAAGTGTTACAATTTATAATATATGCATTTCATAACCACAAAAAGCCACGTCATCTTATACATTTTTACCAAACTGGCTCTACTAATTCTGAAAGGGGAAGACCAAGAACAGAGAGTCAATGTCAAGTCTTCGGACAATAAGGGCGTGCATGTTTTCGTTTCTTTTTTCTGTTTAAGAACAAATTTTTTGTTTTTTTGTTCTCGGGAACAAAAAAAAGAATAGAAACACGTTTGTTTGTGTTTCTATTCAAAAAATGTTTTTTTGTTCCCGGAACAAAATTGGAACAAAAAAAAGAAACAGAAAAAACTTACTTCTCCGTTCCAGAAACACTTCTTGAAGAGCTAAAAAGAACAAAAACAAAACACTTCTCTTTCGTTTGTGCCCTACCCGAAACAACGCTCTCCTTTTTCCGGCGTCTCTCACAAGTTCACCACCGGCTGACTCTCCGGCGCCTCCCACTCGGCTGACTCTCCAGCGACTCCCCACTCCACTGTCTCTCGACGCCTCCCCACTCGGCTAACTCTCCGGCGCCGACAGCTGCTGCTCCTTCACCGGCTGAAGCTTCGGAATCGAGGTAAGTTTCTGCTGCTCCTCCTTCTCCGTTCGACGAGGGCTTCGGCGAGAGCCACCCCTCGCAAATCTGGGTGACGGCTGCTCGGGGCTCGAGCGTGACAGCTTGCTCGAGCCAGCGCTTGCCCAGATCTGCGAGAGGCTCACTCGAGTGAGCCCTCATGCTTGAGTCCCACGCGAGCGTTACTCACCCAGATCTGTGACAGATCTGGGCGACGACTGCTCACTGGAGCTGCTCTGCCAAGCTTAAGCTGATGTGGTCGCTCGACAAAGCAGCGACGCTCGCTCAAGCGGGAGAGCAGTGTCTTTGCCAGCTCAAGCGAGTAGAACGAGCCCCAAGCGACCACAGCAACTCGAGCTCCATTCTTTTGGAAAAGCACATGCTACATTACAAATTGATGAACTCCAAAAGCATATGCTTAAATCTTCTATGACTCTCCTTTCTCTAGGGTTTTTCTATTCCTTAGTGCAGCTTCATAATTATGATGTCTAGGAGCCTTTTCTCCATAGAAAGGAGGTTTATGAAGGCGACATTTCTCTCTGCCTGCTATCTGATATGTAATCCTATCGTTTTAGCCGTGTAATAGCTGCCTATTTTTGTTAGATGATCCTAGTAATTTTTTTCTTCTTTTTTTCTTTTTAAATGCATATAGGAGGCTCTAGCACTTCTGCACTTGATCTCCTGAACTTTCTTGCATCATTGTAAAAACATTAGTTTTCCAAAGGTGAATGTAACTTTTAAGCTGACGTTTTACTGGCTTCATCAGGTGTTAGGCTGGGAAATTTGTATTGTGACCCCTTGATGACAACTGGTGGTCACAAAATAATTGTCAGGCAGCGATGGACTCCAACACCTTTACAACTTCAAATTCTTGAGCGCATCTTCAATGAAGGAAATGGTACCCCAAGCAAACAGAAAATCAAAGAGATTACTACCGAATTGAGCCAACATGGACAAATTTCATAAACGAATGTCTATAACTAGTTCCAGAACCGGCATGCACGATCCAAAAGGAAAATGCAGAATGCAACCAGCAACAATACTGAATCTGAAGCGGAAGCGAGAAGTTGAGTCACCAAAGGAGATGAAGACAAAACCTGAGATCTTTCAATCTCAGCAGAATCCCGTATCAAGGAACGGAGATTTGTGCTTCCACAGCCCGAGATTAGCTCGATCTTCATTTTGCTGATTCACGAGACCAAAGTGGAGAGCATGGTTTATTCGAGATGGCGTTTGAGATCCAGGAATAGGAACCTAGGCCAGCTTATCTTTCTATGATGCCATGTTGCCAAATCAAGGTATATACACCTTATTATTAAGGGGAGTCATCTAGATTGATAATGGTGTAATTTGATTTGATAACCTAGAGTCTTATCATTTCCAGACGTGCTTTTGGACACTATCTAGATGAAACACGACAGATTAGGTGATTTTTAGCGATGATATCAGCAGATAAGTGTTTTTATATCCATGCATTTGCTGATTATCTTAACAGAGAGATTCAGAAATTGATATGAACAGTTCTTGGTGAAGTTAATCTTTGGTCAATTCGATAGCAAAGAACTGTTCAATTGACTCTCCCAAGCTTTTCCATTCTACGTAATAGCAACATTAACTAGTTTTTGAGTCTAAATATGCCTCATCGATTCTTAATTTCATATATATTTACTGTGAATTTTGACTGTTCCCTGCTATCTATGTAATGATTATGATGGGTTTCCCATCGCAGATTTGGGTAATAGCATCGATGATGGTAACTGAATTGCAAATGTTCCTTAGCATAAGCCAATTTTGCCTAAAGCACATGTGGAGTTGCTAATTTCTGATATGTTCCTAGGCGATCTTGCAGGAAATGAGCATCTAGGTGGGAAGATGGAGGTACCAAGAGCCTATGGTTTGTATCATTCTGCGGAAGACTTCGGCATGAGTGGATGATGCTGGTCGATGCCACAGATCTGCCCCCCCCCCCTCTTTTCTTCCATATAGCATAACTTGCCTGCCATGCTAAAGCTGATGCTGATGTTTAGCTTTTGCCGCTTGCGGCGTCATAGCTTGGTCAGAGCCTAATCTTGCAGAGTTGGATGTTCGGTTTGCTTTTTGTGAAGGAACTGATTTTACTGAGGATCATACGCTAGTTTGACTAGTTTGTTTGGATTTTTGATGGACTAGTGTCGCACAAATTTGTTTACGGGAGCAAGATGAGCACTGTATATTCTATTCAAATCACTCTGGCTCTTGCAATTTCAGAATGCGGGCATTTAGATAGACCATCGAGTTAGGCCCATTTTTTCCTTCTGTCCTAGTGGCTTACCTATTGTTGGAGAATAATCTAGGAAATTTTGTGTTTGATCTAGTTATGTATGTGCATGATTTCGTGCACCTGTTCAATCAATTTGTCTTGAGCGTGCATAATTCTTTACCTTGGCCATTGACTTTGATGGATTCATAGTAGAGGAGATCGGTTCTCTCATTTTCGTGTTGTTCGTGCATGCGTGCATGCGTAATGCAATTTGAGGAATGTGACCTCTATGACAAGCGCGGGACTCAATAGGGAGGGCGGTCTTCATTTAACTTGTGGGAAAGTAATTATTATTTTCTCGTCGAACTTCTTAAAGCTAAAAAAGGTAATTCAATCATAGAAATTGCGGAAGAAAAAGTTCCAATTCACTATTAGTCGCGACATGTTTTAAATAATTTGGCGTTC
Source organism: Eucalyptus paniculata subsp. matutina (assembly GCA_017140255.1). Taxonomy (NCBI): domain Eukaryota; kingdom Viridiplantae; phylum Streptophyta; class Magnoliopsida; order Myrtales; family Myrtaceae; genus Eucalyptus; species Eucalyptus paniculata. The sequence continues at coordinate 26,192,064 of CM029442.1, forward strand.
GATACTAATTTATGTTGAATTTTGAATTCAACGATGAATGGGAATAAATAAAGTGTATGAGTAGTGTGTGACATTATATTAAATAGCCTGAGCTCATCCAACTAAAATGACCTTTCTTTATACAAGAAAGGATGCATCCGAGAATGTGTAACACGAAAACATTGCACTTGTAAGCAGTAGTTTGTTACTTAAGCTGCAATAGTCGTGCCTCGTTCTCACATGTCACTTAAAGGTAGCGATTTAACTTTACGTACAGTAATTTATTCATAGAGTTCATAACATGAAAATATAGCTGCTTTTTAAATGCCAAATAATAGTGCAGTAAAACACCCTCAAATTGTCCATCCATGATGGTGTCATTCAAGAAATTAGGAAGTAACAACTTTTCTCACGTAGTAATTTACTTTTAAGGTCTTGCATGATCCAATATCCGGTGAAAAATCGTGAGCAACCTAAATTTGTGCTAAATCTTTGGTGATCATGACATTTCTTCACTCACCATGAACAAAATAAAATTAATGAACTTTTCATGAGAATGAGAATTCAATATCAAGTTTAAACTTTTAAAAAAAAAAATCATTTTTTGAAAAATTTAAAACATAAATTTGTACAGTTTACTAAATATGTTTATGTTCTTTTTCTATTCTAGGAATAGAAATTGAGTGCGATTACAAAAACGTGTTTCTGTTCTTTTTTTTATTTATTTCAAGAACAATTTTTTTTTTACACTTACCAAACGCATTCTTTTGTTCAAAAACTGTTCCCCGGAATAGAAATAATTTTTTTTTTTTTAATTTATGTTCCTTGGAACAATTTTTGAATAGAAATGTTACCAAACGCGCCCTAAGTATTGCTGACGATACCTAATCCACGGCAGGTGGTCGTGGTAAAGCAGACTAGAAAAACTCACTCTTTGCACGGATATTGTGAAAAAGCATAATATAACACATGTTTTTCATTTTTATCTTTCGTACAATTTATTTTCGATTTGCTTTTAATCCGACTTTTATATGGATATTTCCTTTTTACTTTCTCTTGTTCGTTAAATTTTTGCCTCAGGTACATAAATACTGATACGTACTTGTATTTTTCAATTTTTTTCATTTCAAATTCTTTTCATTTACCTTGCTTGAAATTTTTTTTGCAACTTTACCGTGACTTTCTAAATTTGCATATGTTAATATTTTTATTTAGACTCTTTTATATCATTGTATCGATTTCACTAGGAAATTATTTTGGTTCTATCCTTACTTTTGTTATCAATGTAAGTACAGTGTCAATAAGATTACGAAATTTTAGCAAAATAAAAAGGTAAAGTGAAAGTTTATGCATCCATGGAGTTATGGTTTTAAAAGGAGAAACAAACCACTAGGATTCGCCCTAGTGGCCACTCTTCCATCATGGAAGAAGGATGTGAAGAGTTCAAATCCCCACCTTCTCAGAGGGGGATGGGGTGGGGACGCGTAAGTTTCAAGAGTGGGTTTCGACTTCCACGCCCTGCAAGAGGCAGGGCAAAAAGTCTAAGTGTGAGTGTAGAGTAGGAATAGAGTAGGACTGACAAAAAAAAAAATGAGAAACAATAAATGCAAATCGATTCTTTTTTAATATTGATTATAGTAAAAAAATTTGTGCTTCAAGTGGTATTAAATAAGATTTGCCACACTCAACTTGAACTATGGCCAAGTGAGAAACTTGAACTAGATAGAGAAGCTTAGGGCGTATTTGATAACGTTTCTGTTCAAAAATTATTCCTAGAAACAGAAATAGAAAGAAACTATTTCTATTATAGGGAACAATTTCTGAACAGAAGAACTCGTTTAGTAACTACACAAAATTTATATTCATGGAATAGAAAAAGAAGAGAAATACATTTGGTAAACTTGTATAATTTTTTTGTTTCTTTTTAAATTTTTAATATTTTTATTTTATTTTTCATTTTTCTTTTTCTCTTTGGTCGGGCCACTAGCAAGCTCATTGAAGGCCAGCCTAACCTCGATGAGACTCGGCCTCACCCCCCCGGCTTGGCAAGGCCCGGCCTCACGCCACCTGGCGGTGGCTCGACCTCATCAGGCCACCACCAAGAAAACGCCATCTTGGAGGTGGCTCAGCGAGGCTGAGCCTCGCACAGCCACGGCAAGACTCGGGCCGACGAGCCTCACTGTGGCTCGGCCTCTTTGAGGGCTGGCAACACTCCGATGAGGTCATTGGCCCTCGTCTAGCCGGTCACCAACGCCGGCCATGGCCAAGGTTGGTGATCGGCAAAAGGAACAAGAAAAAAAAAAAAAAGAAGAAGAAGAAAAGAAAGAGAAAAATGAAGAAGAAAAATGAGAAGAAAAAAAAATGTTTCTCAGAAGTGTTCCTGGGAATTAAAAAAACAAGTTTTTTCTACTTGTTTCTGTTCCAAATCCGTTCCTGGAAATAAAAGTGTAAACAACGCATTGCTATTCTTTTTTTATTCCCCGGAACAAAAGAATAGAAATTTTTGTTCCAATGAATAGAAACACAATTAAACAAACATGGCGTTAGTATGCCCAAAGCTTTTTTTTTTTTTTTTTTTGTTTAGAGCGATACAAGTATCTTTTTAAGGAAAAATGTTGTACAAATCATTTATTTTTTACTAAACAAACATAGTTTAAATAAACTTAAAAAATCATAATTATCTTATCCTAGCATAATTTCTTCTCTATTATAACGCTATGACCTTAAATATAAAAATACAACTATAATAGTTCAATATCAATGGACATCCACCCACATCATGCTCTCCAAAAGAGTGATCTACATCCTTTTGAAAAGACAGAAGATTCCGACACACTCGATATTTATTATAAGACGACGAATAACGATTTGAATACTGAATAATAGATATTTTGATAACTCCAAAAATTGATATGAACGTCATCTTATTCCGTAATATATCTTATTAGTTCTACAATTATTCTACTTTTGCTCGTCAAATTGTATTTTGGATTATTATTAAAAATTATTCAAATTGCACTTTTCCTTCCATATTAATTTTTTTTTTCATTTTTCACATATTAGTTGGTGGCCTTTTTGTAAATAGACAAAAGCTCATCAATATCCTTTCCTGATGTAACTTTGCCCAACTAGCTTGCTGTGTTGCCAATTTTCCAATTGAAGTGACCCTTTGATATTTTAATATGCATTAGCTTGATATTTTCACCAATTAATATACAAATCCTGAAAAGGAAAATTTTATTTTCTAGAAAAAAAAAACAAGTTGGACCTAAATCAACAAAGAAAAAGATATTATTTTATTTTATTTTTTTGACAATTTAACCATGACTTTCTAAATTTACATAGATTAATATATTTTTATTTGAACTTTCTTGTATAATTGTTTCGGCCCTAACAACAAAATGTTCTTGTCTAAAATCAATATAAATATAGTGTTGATATGGTTATAAAATTTTACCCAAAAAAATAAATAAATAAGCACACTAGAAGTCCTAAAATTTGTTGCAAAAGTGCATTTGAATTCTAAAATTTTTAAAAAATGCAATCAAGTCCCTTGGTTAATTTTGTCTAACTTGACTAACAGAAAAGTTAGTGTAGCTTTTTTACTATTTTTTTATTTCCTACATGGAGCTAATGTAGTTAAAACAAAAATGATAAAGCTAAAATGTGTTATTTTTATCCAAATTTGATTTCTTAATTTAAATGTTATTTAAGATTTCAAGTGCACTTACCGTACAAAGAAAAGTAAAACTTTATGTATGGACCAATTTTTAAAAGGGAAAATTCTAAATAAGGACCCGAAATGAATCTATTTTCTCAAATAAGGATCCAAAGTGAACTTTGTGTCAAATAAGGACTCGAAGTAGACCCATTGTTTCAAATAAAGACTTGAAGTGAATTTTGTGTCAAATAAGGACCCAAAGTGATCAAGTTAATCTCTATTGAGGACCTTAGTTCGGCAATTAAAATAGGGGTAATTTTGTCAAAAATTTGTGATTGGAAAAAAAGGGAAAATTCTAAATTAATTAAGTTTATGTTATTTATTCAGATGTTTACGTTTTCTTCTTTCTTCTCTCCCATTGCTCCTCGACCAAATCACTACCCAGTCATCGTCGCGACTAGATACTCATCGCTCCTCGCCTTGCTTGACCCGCGGAGAATTTGGGTCTTCGATCTTGCAGAGGATGGGTACAAAAAATGGGGAGAACTTCAGTCTTTGACTTTGCAGAGGATGGGTACAAGGAACGGGAGACCATAAAAAACTTAGGATTTTTTTTGTTTTTGTTTTAGGATTTGTTAATTTTCCCTAATTTTTTTTGGACAAAATTGCCCAAACCCCGATCGTCGCAAGCTCAGGTTCTTATTTGAATTGATTCAACTACTCTGGGTTCTTATTTAAGACAATGGATCAACTTTAGGTCTTTATCTGATACAAAGTTCATTTCGGGTCCTTCTTTGAGAAATTTGGTCTACTTCGGGTTCTTATTTGAAATTTTCCCTTTTTAAAATTGTGATGGAGTCATGTCTTCAAAAGGATAAACTTCAACCACGGTTCATTTTCCTGATTATAATTCAGCCACGAAAATCACATGGGACTCCAAACATTTCTCGACTTTCTAGACTCGATCAAAATCTATAGATTTAGGTTTAGTCTTGAATCACGATTAATGCCGACATTTCTTTGTCCTTACCAGAGAAACAGAAAAAGAAGTGTGGAAATGTTGAAATTGAAAGCATATGGTGTCTTCGAATGTACCAAGTTCCATTTTCTGCTAAAGAAGGAAGGAACAATCGAAGTCAAATGTACCGGTTCAATCTGCAAATTTAACCTCTCGCAACGAAGTTGAAGATATATGAACATCAAGTCTCATGCTCTTGACATTAACATTTGAGTTTGATATAAGGGGAAGTTGAATTAATCCATCTTCTTTCCCCAACAACTAGACATTGCTCACGAGATGCTATTTCGTGAACGAGAGCTGCACAATTCGGCCTAGAAAAGCCGACGGTTCTTGCAAACCGAACTGCTTCTATAAGCATGTAGTATCACTATTGAGTATCGGCAAGGAACTACTTTTGCAGCACTTCTTCTGTCTTGTTTCTTACGATCGATCTTCCTTAAGAAGACTAGCAATATGCATTCCGGGGAGCATGGGATCATCAAGCAAGACTTTGGAGAACTAACGCAGGATGATTAACTTTTCATTGCCACAAATTATATTAGCATATCCAGATTTAGTGTCACCATCTTCTGATGTAACAGAGGACCTATTACCATAACCATAAACTGAACAAGAACTAACCACTAGGACTTGAGAAAAGATCCATACAAAGTGTATTGATTAAGCATGTTCTGTTAAGTCCAGTGTGCATGCAAATCTCAAAGCTGCATCGTCAAAAGGAGAGACGGAGACACTTGCATGACAAACGGACTATTCAAGCCTACCACTCTGTTTGGCACCCGGCTAGTCAACGATAAACATTATATTATGACAGCAAATTGTCAAAGTCATAATACATGCCATGTATCTCACATACAAACCCTTTGCAGATCAAGCTCGGAAACATCCACCCAAAAAAAAAGGAGAACTGCTTCAAACAAGTCATATATAACGAAACTACTAGACAGTAACTTCTAGGCCTTATAACAGACCTCAGCATCACAGATTCATCCCTCTTTGGCATCTCCTCCTTCCTCTGCTTCCTCCCCAGCTGCTTCATCGTCTTCATCTAACTCGTTTTTAGTTGTGTTCTCTTCTTTAACAGCGCATTTTGGGTGGAGATCAAAGTCACACTCCTCGCAATAATACGACCACCCCTCCCCTGCCTTACCGCAGCCATCACAATTGTACCTTCTCCTCTGAGCAGGAACGAGCTCGTGCTTTTCATGCAAAGGATGCTTCAACTTCTCCGCCAGCCTTTTATACTTTCCTTGAACTTTTCCTCAAACTTCTTGAGATGATCGGCGGTAAAAGGATAAGCATCAGCCCCGTGGTCCATTATAAGATCCCTTGCTTTTTTACTCACCGTCCGGCCCGTTGGGCCTATGGCTACAAGCATGGGGATCCCCTTGACCTTGAATGCGCGACTCGGGAATTTCTTCCTCTCATCACCAAAGGGAAGCGCCAGCCATGGCATCTCGAGCAAAATAATCGTGGAAGGCAGTTTGGTCCTTGTCGCTGGAGATGAAGATTGCCTCAAAGGCATCGTCTGTGGCCTTGATCTTTTCGTATGCCTCCGTAAGCACCGGCAGGAATGCTCGGCAAGGAGGGCACCAGTGTGCCGAGAAGTAAAGGAGGACAGTCTTCCCTACCAAGTCCGATACTGGAATCTGCAATCAAAGTTAAGAAACAACCTTTTAGATGAACCACCAATCAATGGAGAAGGCATGTGAAAACTGCATACATGGAAAGGATTTTCCTAGTTATGGACCTGGTTTCAATCCTTTCCTCAGGTCAAGTAACCCAGGGACAACAATATTTAGGACCTCATTGTAGACATTAAAAATTTCCCTAGTCATTAGCTTCTAGGGAAAAAACAAATTTACCTTGGTTCCATCCTTTCCAATGACGAAATCCCGGATCCCCTGAAAACCAAGATCGACTCCAAGGTCTCGAGATTCTTCCCTTTTCTTCTCTATCTCTGCAAGCTCCGCAAACTTTTCTGGAGTGAAGGGGTAAGCTGTGATGCCATGCTCTTCGACGCTTTCGGCAACGTTGGGATGGACGGTCTTCCCATCCCGACCGATAATGACCCAGTGGGTAGGGTCGACAGCTTAAAGTACCTCACCAACTTCTCGCATTTCTTGTCTTTGAATGGTAATGAAAGCCATGGCATGCTTCCAAAGGATTGGTTGAATGATGCTTCATCATCATCAAGAGGTATCTGAACGATCTCAAAACTCTCTCCTCTGGCCTTCAATTTCTCATAAACCTCCAGTAACTTAGGGGTGAAATCGACGCATGCCCCGTGCACGGACAACGAGAAGTACGAGACCCACGCTTTTCCCTTCAAGCTCGATGTGAACCTAGTTTGGCCACATAACTATTAGTAAAAGGAGGATGGAAAACCGAATCATAAGCACATGCGACCATCGGTTTCAAATGCATCGAAGATCTTTTTTAGGTTTACCCGATTCCCATTGGACGAAACTACGGGTTACGAGATCCATGGACCAAAAGAGAGGTCACTGATTGATTTATCCTAGCAGCTTCTTCCTGGTCTTTCAACTCTTTGATACGTTCTGGAGTGAAAGGGTGACCTTCCACTCCATACTCACGGACAATCGCAACTCCGCTATCTGTTAAGACCGTACCTGTGCCATCGAGAATGACAAGGTGGGGTATCCCCCTCACCTTAAACAATTCATCCAAGCTGTTGCGCTTGTCCAAGTCGGAAAATGGGATTGCAAGCCACGGCATCTTGGAAAAGTATCCACTGAAGGACCCTTCATCCTTATCTGCAGAGATAAAAATGATCTCCAGATCACCTTTTGGGGAAAGTTCATCGTACACCTCCGCCAGAATCGGGGTGAACCGGTGGCACGGACCACACCATGATGCGGAGAAGTACAAGCCAATCTTCTTCCCCTTCAAGCTATCGACCTTAACCTGTTATAGAACAAAAGGATACCTAATTTGAGTCCTTTCATATGGTAATCAGCGAGCAAGGCACACTAGATCACTTGACCACCACACAAAAATCCTGAAAATGCTCAAGATACACATCCAAATGCCAACTGCAGAAGCGCTTCCCTTAAGCACTGCTCATTAAATAGTTAGCAAATCAACAGTCTTCTCGACCAAAACAAGTATACCACACCGAAGGTGTGAGCATTTACACTAAAGAGCATTACTTCATAGCAATATCGGATCCATATACACTGCGTCCACCTGATCCAACTCCAAGTAACATGTCTTTCTCTAAAAAGTAATGCATCAACTACCAATCATCCAGTTTCCGAAGAAACCAAATGGACAGCACTCGAAAAATGATGATCCTAGATCAGACCAACTTTAGCTTCTCTTGAACTAAATTCGCCACCTTAGCCATCACAAACCGACGGCTTCGTCACCACGAGACTCCCAGTTCGAAATTCAAGAACCGATCAGCGAAACAACCCCACACGAAGACGAAGGCCACGAGAACTTCGACAAGGACGCCGACCCATAATTCTTTTTCTTTCACCTCATCCAGTGAAAGAGCAAGAGTGAAAGAAGAGAACCGAGTTTCACCGATCGCCGTTGTTCCGGACGAGGAAGTCCCCGTCCGGAGAAGACGGAGGGACTGAACATCGTGAGAAGAAGCCCCGCCTTCGACAACGTCCGCCATCCTGGTCGCGTTCGTTCCTTGTGTCCCGTTAGTGTCTCTGCGGAGAGTCCGCCGAGAATCCTCCGATGGCGGGTTCTCGCTGCTCTGTTTATATATATAAACAAAATCCCGTGCAAGCACATATATTATTTATATTTTATTAATATTATTATTACGATTATTAGCTCTTTAATTTTCCCTTTCTCTATATGTATAAATATATATTTTTTTTTTTCTCGGTTTCTGGATGCTTCCTTGGACTTTTGGGGACGGCAAGGACGTCAAGGACGGTAGGAAACACGTGGACGCATGATAAATATCAGTCTCCATTTTCTTATTTTGTATATATATTTTAATTTACTACCTTTTACCTTTCCTTGCTTCCTACACTTCCGGTAAGCCATTTCATCAAGGTGCGTTTGGTAATCATTCTATTTTGAGTAACAATTTTTTATGAGAAATGATTTTTTTTTGTTTCATTTGTTCTTGGGAACAATTTCTGAACAAAAAAACATGTTTAGTAACTTACCAAATATTCTATTTTCGGGATAAAATACGTTTGGTAAAATTCTTAGATTTTTTTATTTCTTTTAATTTTTTAATTATTTTACTATTTATTCTTATTTTTTCCTTTTTCCTTTTTCTTTTTCTCTTTGGTTGGTCACTGGTCACTGCCGTGGTCGGCGACGTCTGGCGTGCTTGCCAAAGCCTCGCTAGGCCAAGGTGAGGCTCGATGAGGCTCGGCCTCACCTAGGCAGTGCAAGGGTTGGCCTCGCCCTGGCCTCGCGTCGGCAGGGGAGGCTGAGCCTCGTCGTGGCTTGGCGTCTTCGAGGGTTAGCGACGCTCTGGCAAGGTCATCGGCTCTCGTTTGGCTAGTCAGGCTGGCGACTGGCAAAAGGAAGAAGAAGAAGAAGAAAATAAAGAGAAGAAGAAAAGAGAAGAAAAAAAGAAGAGAGAAAAATTAATTCTAGAAATTGTTTTGAAAAAAGTAAATCACTTGAAAAATATTTTCTTAAAAATAATCACTTGTATCGCTTACAATAATGAATAAGTGAAAAATATCTTTATTATCCATGAAATTGTTTATTTATAAATTATTATCGATTTAACTAATAACTTTAAGAGATATAAGTGATGATTTTTAGGAACATATTTTCTAAATCATTTATTTTTAGCAAAATAAACTGAATTTTAGATTGCATCTTATTAGTTATAGAATTTAACTCATGACCCAAAATAAAAGAGAACTCATGAATAATCCTATTTCATACGGTTTAATATTCATCATGCATGCCGTCTAGCGCTTAGGGACGCGCAGGAAAGTTTGGGATGGCTGGGACACGTCAGCAAGTCGGCTTTATCTTCTCATTTTATTTGTTATTTGACCCCTTGACCGTTGCTTGCTTCCTCTGCAATAAGTTCATCTCGAAAAATTAAAGCTTGACAAAATTTCGTTTTTTTTACCCTCTCAATTTTTATATACGTTAGATTTTAAAAGCTTGACAAAATTTCCTCTTTTTTACCCTCTCAATTTTCATATGATTGGATTTTAAATTTTTTTAAGAGCTAAATTGCATTTTTGCCTTTTTATTCGGGCGTGGGTTGGTGTTATGTGAGAAATTAAGGGTATGATTGCTCAGGTCAATTTTTAATTATAATTTAGATTTTTAAGTTTTTAAGAATTTCTTTCTTAATTTTTTAAGAATTTCAGATTTACCCCTTAAATTTTTGTTGGTTGCCAAAAAAAAAAAAGTTGACGTGCCTAATAATAAAATAGGGTATAAAAAATGGTAAATCTATCGCTACGAATCTATCTAATGAAGAACTAATTCCCTATAAAAATAATTCTCAACTTTAGGTCTAGTTCCAATTCTTTCTTAATTTTTTATCTAAAAAAAAAATCTAAATGTCCCCAACTTTTATTTAACTTAAAAAACTCAACTTTAAATTCAATCTTAAATCTATTTCAAACTTTTTATCTTTATCTAAGAGAAAAATCATCAATTTTGACTTTAGTTTCAAATTTGCCTCCATTAGTCCTCTATTAAAAAATCATTGTTAGTTGTCCATAATTTTCATATTCTATAATAGTTTTATTTTGGAGATAACTTTTCACGTCACCTTCCTAACGTGATCTCTTATCAATGTGCAAATGCCATATTAAGTAGGGATTGCACCACGAGCCTAGATTTGAAAATAAATTGAAAGTTGGTGATATTTTTAGACAAAACAAAATTCGGGTTTTGGGGTATTTTCTTAAAAAAAAAAAAAAAATAGAGGCAAATTCAGGACTGAATCTAAAGTTCGGGTTTTTTTTAGACAAAAAAATTGGAACAAAATTACGATTAGACTTAAAGTTGGAAATTTTTTAGGAAATTAGATAATTTAATCAAGAGAAAAATCATAGACAAGAAAAAGATAAATACGAATTCGTTGAGTTGGTAGGGATAACTGAAGAAAATAATGCAATTGAAAAATGTGAATTCCACGATATAAGAAGTTAGCAAAAATTAGGAAGATAAGGCTGACTTGCAAAGGTAAGGATAATTTCTTTGCTTCGTCACGCTAACCAACCCAAATTTGACCACCAAGGATAATTCACTTTCCTTTGGTCTCTCGAGGCACCATGGAGCTCCATTATAAGCTATTTTACCCCCTTCTTCTTCTTATCTTTCTAAACTTTACTGATTCACAATTATTTAGCATATATGATCAATGAAGACTGTGATTAACAACAATAATGAGCAACAAAGCGGCCCCATCAAATAGATGAAAAATCTCGTAGCTTTTTCCTAAGCGAAACCTACAATTTTTCATTTCTTAATAAAATTTCACGTTTACTTTATCCTCTTTGAGCTTCAATACCCAAAAGCATCAATTACATTGTAATGTTTATAGTGGAGAAATTACTAAATCAATCATAAATTTATAATACGGATGTAAATTTCATCATTAACTTTTTCATTTCTCAATCCACTTCAAATGATAATTCTAAAAGTTGAAAATTCTACAAAAATCCGAATAGGAGGATGAGACCGATTTGCAGGGAGGGTGAGGGGGGGGGGAATTAAAAAGTATCATGCGAAACTTGGTGACCAAGGAAGTGTTATATGGACCTAAGCAGGTCCTTAAAAGGCTCACGGAGGAAACATGCAGAAAAATCGCCCTGGGGGAGAGACCCCGCTCTGTTCTCCTATTCCCTTTCTATCGGGAAGGCAAAATTAAACAGGGAATTAGGAGCCTCACGATAGTGAAGGTAGACACCACGTCAGGACTTCGGTTATGGCTATTATCGGATAGACAGGTACAGTAGCCTCCCACTCTGAAGTGAGTAAGGGTGGATTGTACCCCTCTCTGAAGTGAGTAAGGGTGGATTAAATGCCCACAGTTAGGTTAAGACGCTTTACGGTACTGTCCTCAACTATAGTATTATGCAAAACTTGGTGACCAAGGAAGTGTTATCCTTAGTCAAAAAGGAGATAAAGAAGGAAGAACGTGAAGGAGGGGTTGGAAAATGACCGTGCGCTTGACGTGTCCGCGCTGTTGGTCACAAGGACGTGTTCTTGCTAGTCAAGATTAAGGTGATTGTCGTACAAAAAGCAAGGGGGATTCCATGTGGGTGTTTTTTTTCTTGGAAAATTGGTGTTCGATCTCATCCTTATTGGTATTCACACTCTTTTGGTCAAGCTCCTAAACAGGAACGATGACAAAAAGCAACATGAAATTGGAGATCAAACTAAATTTTGAAGAAGGGAGGAGGAAAACTAGCATTATAAACCTTTCATTATAAACCGAAATCCATATGCCTAACTAGCATTTGGAACAGATTTCTGAACATCTTCAACAGGTCCTCTCCTTCCTCTCTGTTTGTTTGTTTTGTTTTTGCTAAGAAAGTAAGTAAATAGATTATTAGAATGAAAAAAAAAAATATATATAGGGTGCATACTCGAGAGACTAGATAAAAAAAACTATAAAATAAATAAATAATGAAAATAATTTTTAAAAAAATGTATATATACTTGTCGAGTTCAATTGAGAATTGGACTGGTACTCACTAATTTCATTAGATTGAAATCAGGATCTGGATTAGTCCTCATGGGAACCGCCAATTTTGTACTAGTTCAACCTGATTTTGTGCCGTTTAGATGATTTCCGATTTCTTAACACACCTCTAATAGTGACTTTTATAAAGTACATTGTAAATACCTCACAGTTATGGCTACTTTAAAATTCCAGCAGCCTTTGATGACTTTCTAGGAAGCCACCGCAGCCAACATTGAAGTGCTACAATTTATAAAATATGCATTTCATAACCACAAAAAGCCACGTCATCTTATACATTTTTACCAAACTGGCTCTACTAATTTTGAAAGGGAAAGACCAAGAACAGAGAGTCAACGTCAAGTCTTCGGGCATTAATTATTGCCGACGATACCTAATCCACGACGGGTGGTCCTGGTAAAGCAGGCTAGAAAAACTCACTCTTTATTTTCGATTTGCTCTTAATCCGACTTTTATATGGATATTTCCTTTTTACTTTCTCTTGCTCGTTAAATTTTTGTATTGAGTACATAAATACTGATACGTACCTGTATTTTTCAATTTTTCATATTTCAAATTCTTTTCATTTACCTTGCTTCAATTTTTTGGCAACTTTACCGTGAGTTTCTAAATTTACATATGTTAATATTTTTATTTACACTCTTTTATATCGTTGTATCGATTTCATTGGGAAACTATTTTGGTTCTGTCCTTACTTTTATTATTAATGTAAGTACATTGTCAATAAGTATGATATACAAAAAGGGGTGAAAAAGAAATGGTGAACTCGTACCGACTCGGGATTGGAAGGAAAAAATACACTTATCGAAGCTAAATCGCCTGGTGCCAATCGTGACCACTAGCTCATACAGCCAGCTGCATTGTCTATTTTCGACAGCCGTGAAGCAACTTTTTATGAGAGCATCTTAATCTCTCTTTCTGCTGGTAACCCACTTCATCAAATACTTTACATAGCTAGCCCGACCACATTTTTTCCCATCACTTTCCTCACTGGCAATGAGTTGAAATGAATGAGTCTGGAAACGTCAAAGGTTTTGGTGGAATGCTAGACTGCGTATCGGAGAAGGACAGTGTTTAACTGGAGGAAGTGCCTAAGGCTTGAGGAAGGCTCGTGTGGAGGTTGATACCAGAGCTTTCTTCTTCTTCATGGCTAGTTGGTTCCCATTGCTCCACGAGGGGACGCAAAATATTGACAGTGTGGCCCATGTCCGGTCTCTGGAACGGTTCCTCAGCAGTGCAATGACCAGCCAGCTCAGCAACTTTGATTATCCTCTCTAAGGTTTCTTCATCGGGGTCAAGAGTGTGGTCGATAGCTTTCAGGATGCTTTCCTTGTCAATCAGAACTCTACGGAACCAAGTGACCAAGTGCGCCCTCTCATCTGGCATGGTGTTGTCTAATGCTTTTCTACCGGTAATGATCTCCATCAAGACAGCACCAAATGCGTAAACGTCGACCTTTGTAGTTACCCTTCCAGTGGCTGTACGGACAGAAAAAGACCCATACAAAGTTCAATGCAATTTCATCGATAAGGAAAAGAAAAGCCTCTGCTCAGATTTCATGTTAAGAGAAGATAAAAGCGCCCCAAGAATGGGTAACATAAAGAAGTCAACTAATCAACAATTTGAAGTCAGGTGATTTCACTATCCCCCTAATGTGGATCAGAGCAATTGAATTGACTTAGATATTTTAACAGCAATCACGCACATTTGAGTTAATTAATGCGTGCTGATCAATGAGGTGAAAACATAGATATAAAGTCCACTAATTCGTCTGCAGGACTCCTATCCATTATTACTACTGAAAGATATCACACTTATGTAATCTCGATGAAAGAAACAATATAGATCAATTTACCTAATGCATATTCGGGAGCTAAATACCCAAAAGTTCCAGCCAACTGTGTCTGCATGGAATACTTCCCATCAGGAACATTTTTAACCAAACCAAAGTCAGCAACTTTGGCTCTCATGTCATCTCTCAGCAGTATGTTTAATGGCTTCAAATCCCTATGGATAAATTTTTGTTGGGCTAAACTGTGCAGGTATTCCACTCCTCTAGCAACATCCAAAGCAATGGTCACCCTTTGCTTCCAAGTCAGAGGTGCATACCCCTTCTCTTGCCACTCAAACAGATGTTGCGCGAGAGTCCCTTGTGGCATATATTCATACACTAAAAGCCTCTCATCGCCTTTGATACAATACCCTAAAAGCATGACTAAATGCCTATGCCTCACTTTTGTAAGTACTGCAATCTCAGCTCGGAATTCCTTCATTCCCTTCTTGCCCATTGCCCCAGATTCCATTCTTTTAACAGCAATTTTGGTGCCATCGTGCAACTCCCCTTTGTAAACAACACCAAAACCACCTCTTCCTAAAATGTTCTCTTCACTAAAATTATGAGTCGCTTGTCTAAGGACTTGAATTGAAATTGCAACATTTCCTCCTTCAAAAACAGGGAAATCAATATGGTCCGCACTGCTTTGGCTATGCAATTCACTTGGAAGCCCACCATAACCATTCACACCATTCCTGGCCCCGTTTTTAGCTACTTCCATCCCGATTTCCGGATTGTCTACACTATGAAATTTCCTGTGTCGTCGGTGGATGTAACAGAATTTGTACAAGACAAACAACACCACCACGATGAAAATAAGGACACCTAGGACAACCGCAGCAATTACACCACCTGAAAGTGAAGAGCCATTTGACGATCCAGGTCCATCAGTCAAATTCGTCCCTGAACCACCAATTAACGGATTACCAGTAGTAGTCAACTTCACCGAGGCTGGGAAAACCGGTATCGACCCATTGAGATTATTGTTCGACACATCAAGAACTTGAAGCTGAGTCAGCGTAGTCAAGCTTTCCGGAATAGAGCCAGTAAGATTATTATCGTTCAACAGCAGCGTGCGGAGCAAGGTGAGATTCGCAAATGCGGGCGAGATGGTCCCACTAAACCCCCACTTCGAGAAAGTAACAGAGGTCACATTCTTCCCCTGGCAAGAAATGGCACTCCAGCTGCCCTCGCAAGCATCATTCCCAGTCCAAAAATCCGCCGGCGTGATCGGATACCCCAACGCACTAGCCACCTCAAGCAACGTAGTAACCTGTGGGTCGCAAGGGCCCGGCGCACTGTTGCAAAAGCTATTGGTACCCCCGTAGGTAACGCGAATTCCACTGCTATTACTAGGGACGGGACCCTGCAAGTTATTGTTATCCAAGGACACATTCTTTAAGCAGGGGAGTGCAAACAGCGAGGCGGGCACAACCCCAATGAACTGGTTGTTCATAAGCTGGAGATCGAACAAAATAGTGCATAGCGAGAGATCGGGGATCGGACCTGTGAACTGGTTGCTCTGGAGCCAGACCTGGCGCAGCTGGGTCATCCTGGCCAACACGCTGATGCCGCCGGAAAGCCCCATCTTCTGGTTGTTGAGCCAGAGGTTCTGGATCGATGAACCGCCGAAGGAGGAGGGGAGGGGCCCGGTGAGATTGTTGTAGGAGACCCTCAGATTCGTCAGGCTAGGGAGGGTTCCGAGGAAGTCCGGGATCGTGCCGGTGATGTTGGTGTTGTCGGCGTAGAGGGTAGTCAGGGACGTCGAGGCGTTGAGCTCGGCCGGGATCTGCCAGGAGGGGAGGTCATGATTTTCGCTGAGGCTGAGGGTCTGGAGGCTGGTGAGGCCCTGGAAGGCGCCGGAGGTGATGGAGGTGAAGTTGTTGCTGTCGAGGAAGATGGACTGGAGGGAGGCGAGGCCGGCGAAGGAAGGGACGGCGCCGGAGAGGGAGTTGCTCTGGAGGGAGAGGCTCTGGAGCTGGGAGAGGGAGGAAAGATCTGAGGGGAGGGCGCCGGAGAGGGAGGCGGAAGAGAGGCTTATGACGGTGACCCGGGAGGAGGAGTCGCAGCTGACGCCTGTCCACTTGCAGTAGGTCTGGCTCGAGGACCAGCCCGACGGCTTGAGGGCGGCGAGGATCTCGGCCATGACGGCGGAGTCGTCGGCGGAGGCGGCGGAGGCGGCGAGGAAGAGGAGGAGGAGGAGGAGGAAGGGGGCCGGAGAGCGGAGGCTCCCGGCTGCCATTGTCGACGGCGTTGCTGTGGGTCGAGAGAGAGAAAGGCGTAAGCAGAGGAGGTGGGATGCGCCGAGAAGGAAACAGAGGAAGTCGCGGTCGTTCTCTGTTTGTTCTCTTACGAGAGACGAGAGAGAGAAAAAACCCAGCAAATTCAAGTGAGGAGAGAGAGTTTTTGAGCAGGAGTGTTACGCATATATTGACCATTGACCTGTCTATCCTTTTTCTGCCAACGAGCCGAGCTGAGCCGAGCCAGTCGACAGAACCAGCCTCTCCATTTTCCAGCGGGTCCCCACAAGACGCGTGTCGATATCTGAGTGGTAAATGCGCACCATGTCAGCAGCAAATGAACTGGCTCGAGAGAGAGAGTGAGGAGCAGGTCCGCTGTCGTAGTCGTAGCAAACGGTGAGAAGGACGCGAGGGAGAGCGGCATCACCGGGGAAAATGGGGTCCAACGTAGGAAACGCGTGGACGCACCATTTTTCTTATTTGATTATATATATAATTTTTTTCGGTAATTGATATATATTTTTTAATTTACCCCCTTTTACCATTCCTTGCTCCCTACTCTCCCGAGAAGCCGCATCTTTACCCTCCGATGCTTGAAGAAGTACTCAAAAAGAATTTTGATTTCAACCATCTCAATATTATATTATAACAAGTTGTGTATTAATTTTTTTTCAAAACAGTATTTTATTGATGAGCTTGAGAATTTTGCCTTTTTTGTAGGCACCCTTGCCTCTCTCCCTACCATTAAATTTGAGAAATTGGGGAAACAAAAGAGGAAATCATTGGTAAGAAATTCTAGAAGAATGCAAAATCCGCAATGATTAGGAGGATGAGACGAATTTGCAAGTAATGTGGAAAAGGGGAAGTATAATGCGAAACTCAGTGGCCAAGAATGTGTTGTCCGTTAGTCAAAATAAGAGAATATTCAATTTCGATGCTTTTCTTTTTTCTTGACTTTGCTAATGGGAAATCAATTAGGATTAATTTTCAGTCATTCTTTTATGATGTGATACTGTCTATTTGTTAAATGAACAAAAAATCCAAGAAAAAAATTGAAATTAAGGGTGCCTTTGTTTTGAAAAGAATATCACTTGAAAAATATTTTCTTAAAAATAATCATTTGTATCGCTTAAGATAATAAATAAGCGAAAAGTATCTTCATTATTCCAAGAAAATGTTTAGTTATAAATTATTATCAATTTAACTAATAACTTCAAGAGATATAAACGATCATTTTTAAGAAAATATTTTTTAAATTATTTTATTTAGCAAACTAATGACCAAAAAAAGGTTGCAACTTGAATAATCAAATTTAATGGTTTAAAAAAAAGGATCATGCATACCGTCCCGCGCTGAGGGACGCGCAGGAAAAATTGGGATAGCTGGGACACGTCAGCAAGTCGGATTTATCTTCTCATTTTATTTGTTATTTGACCCCTTGACCGTTGCTTGCTTCCTCCACAAGAAGTTCGTCTCGAAAAATTAAAGCTTGACAAAATTTCTTTTTTTTACCCTCTCAATGTTTATATAAGTTAGATTTTAAAAGCTTGACAAAATTTCCTCTTTTTTACCCTCTCAATTTTTATATAATTAGATTTTAAATTTTTTTAAGAGCTAAATTGCATTTTTGCCTTTTTATTTGCGCGTGGGTTGGTGTTGTGTGAGAAATTAAAGGTATGATTGCTCAGGTCAATTTTTAATTATAATTTAGATTTTTAATTTTTTAAGAATTTCTTTCTTAATTTTTTAAGAATTTCAGATTTACCTCTTAAATTTTTTTGGTTGCCAAAATAAAAAAGTTGATGCGCCTAACAATAAAATAGGGTATGAAAAATGGTAAATCTATCGCTACGAATCTATCTAATGAAGAACTAATTCCTTATTTTTTTTAAAAAAAAATCTCAACTTTAGGTCTAGTTCCAATTCTTTCTTAATTTTTTTTGTCTAGAAAAAATTCTAAAACTTTAGATCCATTCCAAATTTGTCCCCAACTTTTATTTGACTGAAAAAAACTTTAAATTCAATCTTTAAATTCTTTATCTAGAGAAAAATCATCAATTTTGACTTTAGTTTCAAATTTGCGTCCATTAGTCCTCTATTAAAAAATTCATCATTAGTTGTCCGTAATTTTCGTATTCTATAATAGTTTTATTTTGGAGATAACTTTTCACATCACCTTCCTAACGTGGATCTCTTATCAATGTGTAAATGCCATGTTAAGTAGGGATTGCACCATGAGCCTAGATTTGAAAAATAAATTGAAAGTTGGTGATTTTTTTAGACAAAAAAAAAAAATCGAGGCAAATTCGGGACTGAAACTAAAGTTTGGGCTTTTTTTTAGACAAAAAATTGGAACAAAATTAAGATTAAAGTTGGAAATCTTTTAGGAAATTAGGTCATTTAATAAAGAGAAAAGTCATAGACAAGAAAAAAATAAATACAAATTCGTTGAGTTGATAGGGATAACTGAAGAAAATAATGCAATTGAAAAATGAAAATTCTATTATATAAGAAGTTGGCAAAAATTAGGAGGATAAGACTAACTTGCAAAGGTAAGGATAATTTCTTAAACTTTTTTTTCAGACAAAAAAATTGGAACAAATTTAAGATTAGACTTAAAGTTGGAAATTTCTTAGGAAATTAGATCATTTAATCAAGAGAAAAATCATAGACAAGAAAAAGATAAATACGAATTCGTTGAGTTGATAGGGATAACTAAAGAAAATAATGTACAATTCACTTTCTTTTGCTCTCTCGAGGCACCATGGAGCTTCTTCTTCTTCTTCTTTAGATCATTTAATCAAGAGAAAAATCATAGACAAGAAAAAAGATAAATACGGATTCAATGAGTGATAGGGATAACTGAAGAAAATAATGCAATTGAAAAATGAAAATTCTACGATATAAGAAGTTGGCAAAAATTAGGAGGATAAGACTAACTTGCAAAGGTAAGGATAATTTCTTAATCTTTTTTTTTTCAGACAAAAAAATTTGGAACAAAATTAAGATTAGACTTAAAGTTGGAAATTTCTTAGGAAATTAGATCATTTAATCAAGAGAAAAATCATAGACAAGAAAAAGATAAATATGAATTCGTTGAGTTGATAGGGATAACTGAAGAAAATAATGCATGATTTACTTTCTTTTGCTCTCTCGAGGCACCATGGAGCTTCTTTTCTTCTTCTTCTACTTCTTCTTCTTCTTCTTCTTTAACTGAAGAAAATAATGCATGATTCACTTTCTTTTGCTCTCTCGAGGCACCATGGAGCTTCTTCTTCTTCTTCAAATGATATTGAAAATTCTACAAAAATCCGAAATAGGAGGATGAGACCGATTTGCAGGGAGGGTAGGGGGGAATTAAAAAGTATTATGCGAAACTTGGTGACCAAGGAGGTGTTATCCTTGGTCAAAAAGGAGATAAAGAAGGAAGAACGTGAAGGAGGGGTTGGAAAATGACCGTGCGCTTGACGTGTCCGCGCCGTTGGTCACGAGGACTTGTTGTTGCTAGTCAAGATTAAGGTGATTGTCGTACAAAAAGCAAGGGGGGGATTCCATGTCGGTGTTTCTTTTTCTTGGAAAATTGGTGTTTGATCTCATCCTTTTGGTATTCACACTCTTTTCGTCGAGCTCCTAAACAGGAACAAGGACAAAAAGCAACATGAAATTGGAGACCAAACTAAATTTTGAAGAAGGGAGGAGGAGATCGATAACTCATAGAATTTGCAATTAAGGTTTCCCTTTTATCTATTTTGTGAAAAGAAAATAATTCAAAAAAATTAATGAGAACAAGAAATATTTTCATCGCTCACAAATAAAATTAGATATGAATAATTATCGATAATGAAAACATATTTTATTAGCTGATTATTTGGAGTGCTCAATTTTAGGAATGTGTTTTTTGAATCATTCATTTTTCACAAATAAAAGAATCTTATAGACATCTAAAGACAAATCATATTCATCTCATCCTGGCATAACCTGTAAGCACTTTGGATGTATTTGTTTTTGGAAAAATTTCGTGATAAATGAAAATGTTTTTCAAAAAATCATTTTTTACGAAATTTTTTTACCTTTTCAGATTAGAGAATTTATTTCCTAACTTTGAGCACATGTTTTATTATTATTATTATTATTATTATTATTATTATTATTATTATTATAAATGGTTTTCGATCAACTAATCATTTTTAACAAATTAAATGCATGAAAGTTTAAAAAATTAATTCGTAAGAAAATTTAAACATATACTCATTGATGTCCTTTCCTGATGGAGCTCTGCACAACTAGCTGCGCTGCCTATTTCTCCAATTCAGTGGTGACCAATCACTGGGGTTTGCCCCAGTGACTACCCTTTTAACACTGGAAGGAGGAGATGGGGGTTCAAATCCCTATCTTCTCGGGGGTTGGGGTGGGGACGATTTAGTTTTAGGAGTGGGTTTCACTCCCATGCTCTGCAATGAAGCAGAGTAAAAGTCTGAGAGTAAGAGTTAGAATAGAGATAAAGTATGACCGACAAAAAAAAAAAATTAATGGCGACCCATTAATATTTTAATATGCATTAGCACAAGATTTTCACCAATTAATATACAACTCCCTGAAAAGAAATATTACTTTCTACAAAAGACATATTGGCCCTAATCCCAAACATCAATTCATTATGGGGGCATTCGTATGGTGTTGAAGAACGAATCTCCGGATCGCAATTTATCGTAAATATTTATTATTCTTTCATAATTTTTACACAAGATATTGAAACACGCCAAAAATTTAAAAGGGTTAACGATCGATGGTGAAAATCACTCCTCTCTATCCTATGGCCATCATTGGATTTGCTTCCCAAGAATCTTTTGAAACCTCTTTCATTATAAACCGAAATCCATATGCCTAACTAGCATTTGGAACAAATTTCCGATAACAACTTTAGTCGCAAAAAAACATTCTAACTAGAGATGAGCATAGTCCAAATAGCCAATTCCTACGTTGGAATCAGAAACTGTCTACTAAAGACCGATTTTGAAAAACTTGAAACAAGGAACCGCTTGTTGATTCCATAGATCCACCCAAGAATTGATTCTCAATCCCTACAAAGTTGCATTTATTAATTTATATCATGACGAACCTAGTTTCTATTTAGAGCACCAAACCTTATTCGGCCTTAAATTCAGGTTGAATTGCAAGCTATTGATTTTGAGTAGGGATTGGGAAATATAGAGCAGAACCAATAGACAATACTCGTTAGGTAGGAACTCGATGTCGTTAAAGGTCATGATGTGGTCTTCTTAGGGTTTTCTGACATCAAGAACATGTGGAGAAGTAGACTCTATGTTAGAAGTCCTAACCTCCAAAGAAATTAAAAATTAATCACTTGATCCATTTTTTTTTCAACATCAACTAATTTAATCAAGGAAATGGCTAATGAGAGACCTAATTATTGAATTTCATATTATGACAATAAAGCACCGCAACATTTATGGACATCTCCAACCGATTCTCTCCTTTCTCTTCATTTGTCTATTTTGTTTTGGCTAAGAAAGTATGTAAATAGATTATTAGAATGAAGAAAAAAAGTAAGAGATTAATCCTATTACACACTCAAAAGATAAAATTAGTCAATAATATCCAACAACTATATATTGGTTAAAAAAAGTAGAAAATAATTAAGTAATTGAGATATAATTTCCTTTTTTTAAAAATATATATACATACTAGTCTAATCCAAGTAGGCGATTCCGCGCATGTAATCGAGAACCAAATCAATACTCACTTGTTTTATTAAATTGGAACCATGAGCCAGACTAGTTCCCATGGGAACTACCGGTTTTGTGCTAGTCTAGTCTAGTTTCATGCGATTCCCAAGTCTTTTGATCCATTTGTTTTCAACATCAACAAATTTAATTATACTCTTAAAATGAGTCATTGGCTCTTAATTTTGTATCATGACAACGAAGTGCCACAATATTTATGAACATCTTGAATAGGTCCTCTCCTTCTTCTTTGGTTGTTTGTTTTGTTTTTGCTAAGAAAGCAAGTAAATAGATTATTAGAATGAAAAAAAAAAATGGGGTACATACTCGAGAGACTTGGTAAAAAAAACTACAAAATAATTAAATAATGAAAATAATTTTAAAAAATTAAATATACTTGTCAATTTCAAGCGGGAATTGGATTAGTACTCACCGATTTCATTAGGTTGAAACCAGGACCTGGAATAGTCCTCATGGGAACTGCCAGTTTTGTACCAGTCCGGCCTGATTTTGTGCCGTTTAGATGATTTCCGATTTCTTAACACACCTCTAATTGTGACTTTTATAAAGTATATTGTAAATACCTCACAGTTATGGCTACTTTAAAATTTCAGCACCCTTTGATGACTTTCTAGGAAGCCACCGCAGCCAACACTGAAGTGCTACGATTTATAAAATATGCATTTTTACCAAACTGGCTCTACTAATTTTGAAAGGGGAAGACCAAGAACAGAGAGTCAACGTCAAGTCTTCGGGCATTAATCATCGCCGACGATACCTAATCCACGGCAGATCGTCCTGGTAAAGCAGACTAGAAGAACTCACTCTTTGCTCAAATATTGTGAAAAAGCAGAACATAACACGTGTTTTTCATTTTTATCTTTTGTACAATTTATTTTCGATTTGCTTTTAATCCGACTTTTATATGGATATTTCCTTTTTACTTTCTCTTGTTCGTTAAATTTTTGCATCGAGTACATAAATACTGATGCGTACCTGTATTTTTCAATCTTTTTCCATTTCAAATTCTTTTCATTTACCTTGCTTGAAATTTTTTTTGCAACTTTACAGTGACTTTCTAAATTTATATATGTTAATATTTTTATTTAGAATCTTTTATATCGTTGCATCTATTTCACTGGGAAATTATTTTGGTTATGTCCTTACTTTTGTTATCAATGTAAGTACAGTGTCAATAAGGTTATGAAATTTTAGCAAAATAAAAAGGTAAAGTGAAAGTTTATGGAACCATGGAGTTATGGTTTTAAAAGGAGAAACAATAAATGCAAATGGATTATAGTAAATTTTTTTGTGCTTCAAGTGGTATTGAATAAGATTTGCCACACTCAACTTGAACTATGGCCAAGTGAGAAACTTAACCAGATAAAGAAGCTTAGTATCTCCAAAGCTTAATTCTTTTTTTTTTTTTTTATCAAAGCGATACAAGTATTCTTTTTTAGGAGAAATATTGTACAAATCATTTATTTTTTACGAAATAAACATAGTTTAAATAGACTTAAAAAATCATAATCATCTTATCCTAGCATAATTTCTTCTCTATTATAACACTATGACCTTAAAAATAAAAGTACAACTATAATAGTTCAATATCAATGGACATCCATCCACATCATGCTCTCCAAAAGAGTGATCTACAACCTTTTGAAAAGACATAAGATTCTGACATAATCGATATTTATTATAAGACAAATAATAACGATTTGAATACTAAATAATAGATATTTTGATAACTTGAAAAGATTGATATGAACGTCATCCTATTCCGTAATATATCTTAGTAGTTCTACAATTATTCTACTTTTGCACGTCAAATTGTATTTTGGATTCTTATTAAAAATTATTCAAATCGCACTTTTCCTTCCGTGTTAATTTTTTCTTTTCATTTTTTTACATATTAGTTGGTGGCCTTTTTGTTAATAGACAAAAGCCCATCAATATCCTTTCCTGATGTAATTCTGCCCAACTAGCTTGCTGCGTTGCCAATTTTCCAATTGAAGCAATCCTTTGATATTTTGATATGCATTAGCTTGATATTTTCACCAATTAATATACAAATCCTGAAAAATAAAATTTTAATAGACAAAAGCCCATTAATATCCTTTCTGATGTAAAACTAGAATTTTCAAGTTGGACCTAAATATGCATTATAATTTTCACCAATTAATATACAAATCCTGAAAAAAAAATTTTAATAGACAAAAGCCCATCAATATCCTTTCCTGATGTAACTCTGCTAGCTTGCTGCGTTGCCAATTTTCCAATTGAGCTCCTTTGATATTTTAATATGCATTAGCTTGATATTTTCACCAATTAAAATACAAATCCTGTAAAATTTTAATTCAATTCCATGTAACTTGAACTAGGTTGCGAATTTTCCAATTGAAGCTCCTTTGATATTTTAATATGCATTAGCTTGATATTTTCACCAATTAATATACAAATCCTGAAAAATAAAATTTTATTTTCTAGAAATAGATAAGTTGGACCTAAATCAATAAAGAAAAAGATACTATTATAAATGTCAATTCATTTTTGGGCACTTGTATGGTTTCGAAGATGAAACTCTGGATTGCAATTTTATTTTTTCCATTATTTTTATTTAATATATTGTAACACACAAAAATTTAAAATGGTTTGAGATTAATGGCGAGATTTACTCTCTTTTCTCTCCAACCCCATGAAAAATTAGGGATATGCTTTCGAAGAATCTTTAGAAACCCCTTATTACAATCCAAAATGCATATGCCTATTATCCTTTTGAACAGCTTTCCTATAGTAATTTCAGCTGTTGAAAGGAGCATTGTGACTTTGGTAAATTTTTTGGTCAACACCTCACAGCTACAGCTATGACTACTTTAAAATTTCAGCAGCTTATAATAACTTTATAGAAATTAGGAAGCTACTACAATTTATAAAATATGCATTTCATAAACAAAAAAGCCACCCCATTTTATAACACACCATAACTACGTTTGTACCAATCTGGCTCTACTAATTTTGAAAGAGAAAGCGCAAAAACAGAGAGTCAACGTCTACTCTTCGTATCAATTATTCCTGACTAGGCCTGGACCACGGATTGCAAAATGAAGCTGGCTCATCGCAGTTTTGCGCGTCATAAACAAGCTAGCAGATTGGGTGGTAAAAGCCCCACGTCCAGAACTGGGCTTTGTTGGATAAATTATCCACTTATAACACATTTATTCTAAGCGGATTGCAAAATGAAGCTGGCTCATCGTTATTTGATGATGTGGATTATCATATCCAAATTAAGATGAATATCTTACGTGGATAATTCATAAATAATTTTTTTTCTGCCCACCATTCAAACCTAAAAGATTGGAAGCTACATCACTATTCTAGGAATTAGATTGAATGCATGTAGATAGTTCAAGGATCATATTGTATATTGAACCAAAATTCATAAACCATTTATGTCATTTTTCTTTGAATTTTTTAATCAAGTGCATAAATATTGCAATGTACCTATGTTTTTCAATTTTTTCATTTAAATGAGTTTTCTTTGGAGAGAATCCCGAAAAGGCTTTCTGATTCATTTATAAACATGGACAGGATGTAATAAAAGTCAGCGGGGCACTTCCAAAAAGCTTCCATTATACCTTGATTTTACTCAAATTATCTAATAAATGTTTTTGGAGGTAGAACCCACTGATTTGTCAAACCCATTATGACTAATTCCCGCCATATCTCATTAAACTACAGTTTAGGTTAAACAAAATATGAGCTAGAAATGAAATATTATTTCTTTACACTTCGGTTAAATTTTTTTACAACTTTGCATGAATTTCCAAATTTAGATGGATTGATTTTTTCTATTTAAAATTTTTATATCATTGTATTGACCCCATTGACAAAATGTTCCAGCTCTGTATTTGCTTAAAATCAATATAGATATAATGTTGATAGGGTCATAAGATTTTATCACAATTAAAAAGTACAAGCTTACGCAATCATGACTGAGTATTAAAATTGTGATGGAATCATGTTTTTAAATGGAGAAACGATAAACGTAAATTACATATTGTATGTTGATTTTAGCAAGAACTTTTGTGCTTCAAGTAATATAAAATAAAAGTTGCCACTCTACTTGAACTAGGTACATGGCCAAGTAAAAAACTTGAGCCAGAGAGAGAAGTTCAGGATCTCCATAGCTTCATTTTCTTGATCGAAAGTTTTGTGAACTATGATTCAGCTACAATAAATCACATGGAACTCCAATCATTTCTCGACATTCAAGACTCGATCAAATCTATTAGAGTTAGGTCTCTTCTCGAATCACAATTAATACTGACATCTTTTCATCCTTGCCAGAGAAAGAGTTCAACCAAAAAAGGAAGTGCGGAAATGTGGAAATTGAAAGCTTATGGCGTTGTTGAATTTATTGAGTTCCTTTAACATTCCACGTGGAATGAATCGATTCTATCCTCAAATTCAACCTTTTCAACGAAGTGGAAGATAAACGAACATCAATCAATTCTCGTGTTCTTGACATTACATTTTAGTTTGATATAAGGGGAAAACAGTCAAATTAATCCATCTTCTTTGCCCAAGAACTAGACATATTGCTAACAGATGCTCTTTCATAAAGGTGAGCTGCAATTGGGCCTACAAAAGTTAACAGTTCTTGCAAACCGGGCTGCTTTATAATCACCAAGGATCAGCAAGGAATGAACTTCTTTTGCAGCGCCTTCTCCGTCTTGTTTTTTAACGATCGTTCTTCCTTAAGACGACTAGCGACACTTTCCATTGTCACAAATTATATCAACCGATCCGGATCTAGAGTTACCATCTAATGATATAACAGAGGACTCGTTACCATAACGCTGAACTGCACAAGAACTAACCACTAGGACCTTAGGACTGATCAAAGACTATTCGATTGTATCGATTAAGCATGTCCTATTAAGTCCAGTGTACTTGCAACATCTTAAAGCTGCATCTTCAAAAGGAGAGACGGATGTGCATGTACGACAATAAACATTTTTATTAATATGGCAAACTGTCAAAGTCATAACGCACATCATATTACTCACATACAAACCCCTCGCAGATCAAGCTCGGAAACATCCACTCAGATAAAAAAAGAGGAGAACGGCTTCAAACGAGTCATAGATAACGAGACTACTATAAAGCAAACTTTCAGGCTTTATGACAGACATCACCATCACAGACCCATCCTTCTTTGGCATCTCCTTCTTTCTTTGCCTCCTCCTCAGCTGCTTCATCGTCTTCATCTAACTTGTTTTCAGTTGCTTTCTCTTCTTTAACAGCACATTTTGGATGGAGATCAAAGTCACACTCCTCGCAATAATATGACCACCCCTCCCCCTCTTCATCGCAGCCATCACAAGTGTACCGTCTCCTCTGGGCTGGGACGAGCTCGTGCTCTTCATGCAAAGGATGCTTCAACTTCTCTGGCCAGCCTTTTATACTTTCCTTGAACTTTTCCTCAAACTTCTTGAGATGTTCGGCAGTAAAAGGATAAGCATCAGCCCCGTGGTCCATTATAAGATCCCTTGCTTTGTTAGTCACCGTCCGGCCCGTTGGACCTATGGCTACAAGCATAGGGATGCCCCGGACCTTGAATTTGTGACTCAGGGATTTCTTCCTCTCGTCACCAAAAGGGAGCGCCAGCCATGGCATCTGAGCAAAATAATCATCAAAGGCAGTTTGGTCCTTGTCACTGGAGATGAAGATAACCTCCAAGGCATTGCCAGCGGCCTTGATCTTTTCGTATGCCTCTGTAAGCACCGGCAGGAATGCACGGCAAGGAGGGCACCAGTGTGCCGAGAAGTACAGGAGGGCAGTCTTCCCTACCAAGTCTGGTACTGGAATCTGCAATCGAAGTTAAGAAACAACCTTTTAGATGAACCACCAATTGATGGAGAAGGCACGTGAAAACTACATCTATGGAAAGGATTTTCCTAGCTATAAACCTGGTTTCAATCCTTTCCTCGAGTCAAGTAACCAGAGAGACAACTGTCTATGGGGCCCCAGTGTAGACATTAAAAATTTCTGAGTCATTAGCTTCTAGGAGAAAAAACAAATTTACCTTGGTTCCTTCCTTTCCAATGACGAAATCCAGATCCCCTGAAACCAAGATCGACTCCAAGGTCTGAGATTCTTCCCTTTTCTTCTCTATCTCTGCAAGCTCTGCAAACTTTTCTGGAGTGAAGGGGTAAGCCGCGATGCCATGCTCTTCAACAATTTCGGCAACGTTGGGATGGACAGTCTTCCCATCCTGACCGATAATGACCAGAGTGGGTAGGGTCGACAGCTCAAAGTACCTAACCAACTTCTCGCATTTCTTGTCTTTGAATGGTAATGAAAGCCATGGCATGCTTCCAAAGGATTGGTTGAATGATGCTTCATCATCATCGAGAGGTATCTGAACAATCTCAAAACTCTCTTTTTTGGCCTTCAATGTCTTATAAACCTCAAGTAATTTCGGCGCGAAATCAACGCATGATTTGTACATGGACAACGAGAAGTACAGACCCACATTTTTCCCTTCAAGCTCAGAAACAGAAACCTAGTTTGGCCACATAACTAGATTAGTAAAAAGAGGATGGAAAACTGAATCATAAGCACATGCGACCATGATTTTCAAATGCATCAAAGATCCCTTTAGGTTTACCTTCTTCCCATCAGAAGAAACTACGAAGTCACGAGTTTTAATGACCAAAAGAGAGCTCAATGATTGATTTCTCCTTGCAGCTTCTTCCTGGTCTTTCAACTCTTTGATGCGTTCTGGAGTGAAAGGATGACCCTCCACTCCATACTCACGGACGATCTCCACTCCACTATCTGTTAAGACTGTACCTGTGCCATCAAGAACAACAAGGTGGGGTATTCCCCTGACCTTAAACAATTCATCCAAGCTATCGCGCTTCTCTGAGTCGGAAAATGGGATTGCAAGCCATGGCATCTTGGAAAAGTATCTGCTGAAGGCCTCCTCATCCTCATCTGCCGAGATAAAAATGATTTCCAGGTCACCTCTTGGGGCAAGTTCATTGTACACCTCCGCCAGAATCGGGGTGAACCGATGGCATGGACCACACCACGACGCGGAGAAGTACAAGCCGATCTTCTTCCCCTTCAAGCTATCGACCTTAACCTGATATAGGACAAAAAGATTCCTAATTTGAGTTCTTTCAACAGCAATTAGCAAGCAAGGCATACTAGATCACTTGACCACCACACAAAGATCCTGAAAATGCTCAAGATACATCCAAATGCCAACTGGAGAAGCTCTTCCCTTAAGCACTACCCATTAATTCGCAAGCAAATCAACAGTCTCACCGACCAAAACAAGTATACCATATTTTAGGTGTGAGCCTTTACACTAAAGAGCATTAAACTTCATAGTATCACGAAATTCATATCTACTATATCCCCGCGACTCTAAGTATACATATCTTTCTTTAAAAACTAATGCATCAACTACCAATCATCACAATCCGAAGGCGTGGTAATCAGAGACTCCCAGCAAAGAACCAACCGGAAAGAACATCGGCATCTAAACTTAAAAGGCGCACGAACCCATCTTCCAATCCGGCGAGATAAGCCCCAACCAAGAATCAGATCAGCAAAAATGCTCTCGACCCCCACCCTCCCCCAGTTTGAAATTCAAGAACCGATCACCACCAGACCAAGAATTTCTCGCACGAAACTGGGTAGTCAGCGAAACAACGAGAACTTCCACAAGGACGCGAACCCACAACTCTTTTCTTTCTCTCCCCTCTTCCAAAGGGAAAGAGCGAAGGTCAAAAAGGGAACCGAGTTGTACCTGATCGCCGTTGTTCCGGATGAGGAAGTCCCTGTCCGGAGAAGACAAGAGGGACTGGACATCGTGAGAAGAAGCCCCGCCTTCGACATCGTCCGCCATTCTCGTCGCCTTCGCTGCAGTGTTCTGGTGTCCTTGCAGAGCGTGCCTGAGGAATCCTCCAATGGCGAGCTCCTGCACCTTGCTCCTGTTTATATAGACAGAAAAAACTCAGGCAGGCAGGTTTTTTTTTTTTTTTCAATTAAATTATCACCAAAATTAACTCTTTAATTTTTCCTTTTTCTTTTTTTGGGGGGGGGGGGGGGGGGGGGGGGGGTTCTGGATTGTTCCTTGGACTTTCGAGGGGCGCAAGGATGGCATCTCGGGAGATGGGCTCCAACGTTGGTAAGCGTCCACGTCAGCATATTAATGTCTTCTTTTCCTTACTTCGATTTTTTTTTCTTATTTAGCCCTTTTGTCATTTTATGCTTCCTCCTCCCCCAAGAAATCTCCGGTGCAGAAGTCCGCAAAGAATCATTTATTTTTACCCTCTCGATATTATAAAATGTTAAATCTTAATTTTTTGTTTTTTATTCAATACTTTAGGTTTTGCCTTTTCATTGGCACGAGGGGTTGGTGGGTGAATATATCTCTAAATGTTCGGTTCATCCTTCCTGCAATGAATTATGATTATTAAAACCAAAAAGTGTGCCTTCTTATCCCTCGTCCAAACAAATGGTAATCAGAAATTGAAAATTTTATATAATTGGGAGGACGAGGCTGATTTGCAGGGATGGGAAGAGGGGAAGTTGGAAAAGTATCGTGCAAAGTATTATTCTTAGTGGCTAAGATTGTGCCATCCGTTAGTCAACTGCCTAGACACGTCGGCAAAGTCATGTCTTTATCTTCTCGTTTTGTTCATTATTGACCCGTTGACCATTCCTTGCTTCCTTCCCAAGTAATCCATCTCCAAAAATTAAACTGACAAAATTTTATTTTTTAACCCTCTCAATTATCATATAAGTTTGGTTTTAAATTTTTTAAGAGCTAAATTGCATTTTTGCCTTTTCTCCACCCGTGGGACGGCATTAAATGAGAAATTAAAGGTGTGATTGTTCAGGTCAATTTTTTTAATTATAATTTTGTTTTAAAATTTTTGAGAATCTCAATTTTACCCCTTAATTTTTGGTTGGTTGGCCCCCAAAAAGAAAAAAAAAAAAAAAGTTGATGCGCCTTCTTATCCCTAGTCCAAAAATAATGAGACAAGATATGAAAAGGGGTAAAAATGTATTAATTTATTTGAGAGAAAAATTAGAGATAAGAGAAAGATGATTACAGATTCGCTAATTTGATATCGATAGTTAAAGAAAACAATTATTCCAAATGATTGAAGAAATGGAAATTTTATGAAATTAGAAGTTTGCACTTAGGAGGATAAGATTGATTTTTCTTAGTGGCACCGACCAACCCAATTTTTTTTTTTTTTGGGTTCGGAGACCAACCCAAATTTGACCACCACTCTTGTGGCACCTTGGAGCTCCGTTAAGCTATTCACCCTTTTATTCTTCTTTTTTAATAAATTTTTTTGAAACTTTACTTATTTGCAATTATTTGGCATATAATATCAATAAAGACTATGATTAACAATAATAGTGAGCAACCATACGGGCCATTCCTAAGTGAAAACTACAAATTTTCAATTCTTATTAAGATTCCATGTTTAATTTACCCTCTTAAGTTTCCATAACCGAAGTATCAATTACCTTGTAGCTTTATGATGGGAAAATTATCCATTCAATCATGAGCCTACTATACAAATGTCAATCCAATTATTAATTTTTTAATTTTCTCAATTTTATTTTAAACCTTTCCAGGAAAATGGCCACAATAACTGAATTGGCAACATTGAAATTTAGGATCGAATCAACATTCGTATAATAGGTTTAGACCAGTTGGATAAGTAGAAGCGGAATGTCATTCATTTCTTTTTTAATATTTATTTTGGTGGTGTATCGTTTAAAAGCTAAAGGCCAAATAGGGCGTCGGGTTAGTCGAAAGGAGCTAAAAATTAAAAATAAGAAACATAAAAGAAATGATAGTGATGGACCCCTACCTTTCGGGACCCACGGGGAGACTTCCTATCGGAAAGAGCATTGAACAATTCAGGTAGGGCAGGTTCCATCTTTATCACCAGTGATGAAAGAGATGCCCAGTGGATGACCAAAACCTTGATGAAAGAGATACCTTTGAAACCACATTCTTATCACCTGTGACTAAAGTTCCTAATTAAATAGACATAAAGAGAAGTAAATGGTAATTATCTCGTGTCCTAACATAATATGCCATGCGATAATCGCAATTTTTTTCCACCATTATAGCAGCACGATCTTGGCAAAAAAAATTATAATAGTTCGATCTCAATGTATCCCATCCTCCATCATACTCTTGAGAAGAGAACCGGATCTTTACAACCTTCTTAAACATCTCTTTTTTTTTTGATCGAATGACTTTCCCTTAAATCTCAAACTCTTCCTCTTTTATAAAGGAAAATAATTCCAACTAAAAGTCCATTTGTTTCGTAAAAAATATTTTCCAGAAAATTTTTTTCTTATTTTCTCAAGATTTGGTTCATTTAAAAAATAAATCAACTAAAAATATTTTCCTAAATAATGAAAAGATTTTTCCATCAAAAATTAAATTCAAGGAAAAAAATTTCCTATCAAAACTTAAATTTAGGATAATGATTTTACTTTTGAAAGAATTAGAAAACATTTTCCAAAATGCTTTCCTCTAAGGGTCCTTGGTTAATAAACGTTTATTCTTATTAAAATAATCTAAAAAAATGTTGAATTTTTAATTATTTTTTATTTTTTGAATTCTGTTATTA
Organism: Eucalyptus paniculata subsp. matutina; assembly: GCA_017140255.1. Taxonomy (NCBI): domain Eukaryota; kingdom Viridiplantae; phylum Streptophyta; class Magnoliopsida; order Myrtales; family Myrtaceae; genus Eucalyptus; species Eucalyptus paniculata. Next base: position 26,224,924 of record CM029442.1, read on the forward strand.
TTATTTTTTTTTCTTTTCTTCTTTACTCTTTTCTTTCTTTGCCTTTCTCCTTCTTCCTCCATTGGTCGCATGTCTTAGTGACAACTAGCAGCCATTGGCCATGATGTAAGTCAACAAGCTCGAGTTGGTCGAGGCTGGTGAGCTCCTGGCTTGCTTGATCCTAGGAAGCTCAAGCTCACCTGTGGTCATTGCTGAGGCTTGACGATTGGTAGAGGGAGATGGAAATAGAAAATAAAAAATAAATAAAAGAAAAATTTAAGAATGTGATTTTTTTAATTGAAATTATATTTCAAATGAGATTCAAACACTAAAAAATATGTTCAATCACATATCACTAAATAAATGAAAACTAACTATTTTTCTAAAAGATGATTTTCCGAAAACAATTGTCCTTTATCATGAAGTTTTTCCTCAAACAAATGCATCCTTACAATGTTACGACATAGACACAGAATGATAGATAAACTAATACATGAAAACAATATAAATAATCCATGAATTTTGGTTCAATATGCAATGTAGTCCCTTAACTTTAATTTGTTCAATATGATCCATGAATTTTAGCTCAATATGGAAAGTTGCCATTGAACTTTTAATTTTTCTCAATGTACTCCCTGAATTTTTAATATATGTTTAATTTAGTCATTGAGCTATATGAAACTATTTATTATTGTTCATGATCTTGAATTAATGGAAAAACTACATTGAACATTTTCATAAAGTTCAAAGACTACATGCACATTGAATAATAAAAGTTCAGAGACCACATTAACATTAAACTAAAGTTTAGGGAGTTTATAAATCATTTATGTCATTATTCCAACTAAGAATTCAAAAGAATCTACATAAATATCATATTATCCCAGTTACTGTTGTACACCCTATTATGTTTTGGGCTCTTTCCAAAATTATTGAAATCACGATTTTCGTTCTTTAGTATATTTTTGTTATTTTTTGTCCATATTAGCGGGTGGCCTTTTTCTTTAATAGACAAAGGCTCATGGCCATTTATCTAGTTTAAGTTATTTTTTTAAAAGTCAAAAAGAAATTTACATTCATTACGAAACTAATGCATAAAAGGAAATCTCAAAATTTGTAGTAACAAAATAAACGAAGAACTAGGAATCAAGGTGTTACGATATTTCTTTAATAAAAATTACTAAAGAAATAAATAATTATGATAAATTGCGATAAGGAGATTCGGTTCTTCAACACCATATTAGTGGCTCCATAATGAATGAATTGATATTTGGGATTAGGACCAATATGTCTTTTGCAGAAAATAATGTTTATTTTCAGGAGTTGTATATTAATTGGTGAAATTCTCAAGCTAAAGCAGATTAAAAGATTAATAGGTCAACGCTCAATTGGAAAAATAGGCAACACAGTGGAGCTACACAGGATAATAATGACCCTTTGGATGTATTTGTTTGAGTGAAAGAATTCTTCGCGAATTAGTTCTCTAAACTTTCATGCGATTGATTTGTTAAAAATGATTAGTCAATAGAAAATCAATTATAATAAAAAAATATATAATAAATTTTCTAATCTGAAAAAGGGAAAATATTAGCCTAAAAAATAAAGATTTTTCAAAAGCATTTTCTTGTTTGACCAAATAAAGCATTTTCTTTTATCATTATGGTCGGAAACCTTAGTCGTCGATATCAATTTCTGATTTCCTCCTCCCTTGTTCAAAGTGTAGTTGATCTCAAGTTTCATGTTACCTTTTTTTTTCTTTTTTCTTTTTTGAGTGGATGTAGATATGGAAGCTTGACCAAAGAGTGTGAACGCCAAATGGATGAGATCAAAGACCAATTTCCAAGAAAAAGAAGCATCTACATGGAATATTCCCTTGTTTTTGCACGTTCTTGATCTAAACGATGAAATGTTGGGTGTCTAAGTGATAAACACATCAATTTTACACACATCCATTCCATCATCGACACGTATCACTATTGGACCCACCTGTCAGAAATCCTGACATTCCCTCTCTCTCTCTCTTCAATTATGTGACACTCTCTCCTCTCTCTTTTGCGTTTTCTGATACAAAGGGCAAAAGCCTACTCTATTTTTGTCAAAATGCTCCATCGCTTCCAAGACCTTGCCGCCTCAATCTTCGCTCACTTCTTGTCCGACCTCCAGCCCTACCACCTCTTTGTCCAACTCCTCGTGTGCCCTCCATGTCGGTGCCCGCGTTAGCTAGGAGCTCGAGGCCCTCCATCGCGTCGACGAACCATGCTATTGCCTCCACCTCCGTCTCATTCCTTGCTTGGTCAAGCTGAGCTCTAGATCACAAATCTAGGGCTTACTTAGACCCAAAATTTGAGACTCAAGTTCATTGATTCAGCTTGAACTTGATAATGGAGGGCTAAGATGATGGTGAAGTGGTGGTGGAAGGCAATTCACGGGATTAAGTTGATAGTGAGTTTGAGTTGAGGTGTAGTCATCTCCGACAAAGTGAAAGGAGGAAGAAGAAGAAAAAAAAGGAAAAAAGTAAAAACATTAATCAAAGAGAGAGGATATAAGGGTTTTTCATAGGTGGGCCCAAAAGTGACATGTGTTGGACATTAAATGGATATGTGTAAAACTAATGTGTCTATCATTTGGGCACCTAATATTTTCTTCGGTCTAAACAAAAATAATCACATTACACGTCACCATGGCCAAGTTAGTGCATAGTCATTTTCCAACCACTCTTTCACATTCTTTCCTCTTTAGCTCCTTTTTGACAACAATTTTGGTAATTGAGAACAATTTCCGTTCATAAATGGTTTTTTTATTTATTCATAAATAAAAAGAATAAGTAAATATTATATATTTATTTCTTATCTCTATTCCAAATCTATTTCCTGACCACTTATTTATTCTGGAAAATAGAAAAATTAATTGACGTTCACGAACGGATTTATGTTCTAGAAAACAAAAAGATAAAAAAAAAAAAAAACACACTAGTTACCAAATAAGCCATAAGTTTGGCATAATACTTTTTCAAACTCCCCCTTTTCACCTCCTCGGAAATCAGTCTCGTCCTCCTAATTATCGCAAATCTCAAATTTTTATAGAATTTTTTATTCTCAAAATTATCATTTGGAATGATTCTTTTCTTTTAACTTCTTCTTCTTCTTCTTCTTTATTGAATTAAATATATCAAACTTGACGATTTTGCAACTGTTTATTTGGATTAGGGTTAAGAGGGTCCCGTTAATTTGTTTTGAGGGTGAGGCAAAGGTGAATCGAGCCCCCACAGGCCTGTTCACTTAAAGCTCCCTTGATGATAAAAAGGCAAAATCGCAAGCTTATGAATAAGATATGCTTTTAAAAAACTAAGATTTAACATATTGTAATATCGAAATGAAATTCTTAGCAAATTTCAAAAGGAATGGTAAAAGAGGTATATAAAGAATAAATTGCGCCGTTTATAAGATGACGTGGCGTTTATGTTTTGAAATGTATATTTTATAAATTGCAACACCTTAAAGTCAGTAGCTTCCTCAAAAGTTATTATAAGCGGCTGGAGTTTTGAAGTAGCCGTAATTGTGAGGCGTTTACCAAATACTTCATAAAAGTCGTAACGCTCCTTTTTACGATTGAAATTGCTTCAGAAAATCTGTTCCAAATAGTAATAGACATGTGAATCTTAGATTACAATGAAGGAGGTTTTTAAAAACTCTAGGGAAGAGGATCCCTAAGCCTTAATGACCATTAGATAATAATTAAAAAAAGAAGAAGCGAGTATCACCGTTGATCACGAACACATTTAAATGTTTGCATGTTATAATATTTTCTATAAAAATTACAAAAAAAAAAAAGAGTAAACAATTACGATTATTTGGGATTGGGAGATTCGTTCTTCGAGATCATACGAGTGCCCCATAATGAATTGACGTTTAGGATTAGTACTTCTTGGTTGATTTAGGACCAATAATTTTCTTTCTAGAAAAAAGAAATTTTCTTATTCAGAATCTGCACATTAATATGTGAAAATATCAAGCTAACACATATTGAAATATGGGAAAATTCCAAATAAAGGCATAAAGTGCTATCGTTTTCTCAAATAAGAACTCTAAGTGAACCTTATATCAAATAAGAATCTAAAATTACCATAGTTGTTTTAAATAAGGGCCTAACCTCACCGATTGCCAACTTGGCTAAATATTTTGATTGATTAAAGGCATTTTCATCCAATTACAATTTTAATATTAATTTTTTTTTTATCATTTCCTTTTCTTTGTTCACTTTTTTTTTTTTCCTGACGGCGGCTCGGCAACCCTTTCTAGCTACGAGTGAGGCCACCCTTGCCTGGGGCCGACGAGGGCTTAATGACCCTCGTCAGCCATTGGTTGCCTCACCCAAGGCAACCTTGCTGATGGTTGCAAGGGTGGCCTCCCCTAAGGCAAGGCCGTCTCTCGCTGGCTGTTGGTGAGGCGACCCTCACCTATATCCAAAGACAAATCATAATCATCTTATCCTAGCATAATGTGTAACCCGATGCCGTACTTTGGGTGTATTTGTTTTTGGACAAATTTCATGATAAATGAAAATGTAATTTAGAAAATCATTTTTTAGGAAATTTTTTTCCCCTTTTCAAATTAGAGAATTTATTTTCCTAACTTTCAGCACATGTTTTTTTTTTCACTGTAAATTGTTTTCTATCAACTAATCATTTTCAAGAAAATTCAAAAAATTAATTCGTAAAAAAATTTAAATAAATACTCATTAATGTCCTTTCCTGATGTAGCTCTGCACAACTAGCTAGCTGCATTGCCTATTTTTCCAATTCATTGGCGAACCATTAATATTTGGGTTAATACCTTGAAAAATTTTAAACTAATACACATGTGACACATTTACTCCTAAACTATTTTTTTAACTACTAAAAACCCAAAACTGGTATACTTTTGACAAATTTACCCTTTGTTAGTTTTCGTTAAATTTTATTGTCAAATTATTAAGTTTGATGACACGTGACAGTTGACTGGTATACCAATTTGAGATTTTACACTCCGTTTGTCACAATTTACAATTTTGGTGATTTTTTGGTGGTATTATTCCAATTTAGCGGAGGGTATATTTGTTACAAATTTATCAGTTTGGGGTTTTTTGGGGTCGAATAAATTAATTTTTGGTAAATTTGTCATAAACGTACCGGTTTATGATTTTTCATGGTCAGTCGGGATAAATTTGTCACAAATGTATCAGTTTGAATTTTTTTATGGTCAAAAAAATAGTTTAAGGTAAATTTGTCACATGTGTATCAGTTTGAAGTTTTTCAGGGTATTAACCCTTAATATTTTAATGTGCATTAGCTTGAGATTTTCACCAATTAATATGCAACTCCCTGAAAAGAATTATTACATTCTACAAAAGACATATTGGGCCTAATCCCACACGCAATTCATTACCATGGTGTCGAAGGACGAATCTTTGGATCGCAATTTATCATAATTATTCATTATTCTTTCATAATTTTTACACAAGATATTGAAACACGCAAAAAATTTAGAAGGGTTTACAATCGATGGTGAAAATCACTCCTCTCTATCCTATGGCCATCATTGGTTGGATCTGCTTCCCAAGAATCTTTCGAAGCCCCTTTCATTATAAACCAAATTTCATACGCCTACCATCATTTGGAACAGACTTCCAACAACTACTTTAGTCATGAAAAATAATGTTTTGACTAGGGATGAACATGGTTTGAACGGCCGATTCCCACCTTTAAATCAAAAACTGCCCACTAAATATCATTTTTGAAAAACTTGGAACATGATATTACCCGTTGATTCCATGGATCCATCTGGGAACCGATCATCAATCCTTATAAAATTTTATTCATCAATTTATATCATATCAAACCTAATTTTTATTTAGAGCACCAAAGTATGCTTAGCTTTAAATTAAGATTGAATTGTGAGTCATTGATTTTGATTAGAGATTGAAAAATATAGAGCAGAACCAATAGACAATACTCATTAGTTAAGAACTTATTCTTTTCAAATGTCATGATGTGGTCCTCTTAAGGTTTTCCGATATCAAGAATGTATGGAGAATTAAACTCTACGTTAGAAGTCCTAATCTCCAAAAAAATTAAAACATTAATCAATTGATTCATTTTTTTTCAACCTCAACTAATTTAATCACGGGCATAGCTAAGAAGAAACCTAATTATGCTTTTAATATGAGCAATTGACTCTTAATTTTGTATCAATACAATAAAGTGCCGCAACATTTAGGGATATCTCTAACCGGTCCTCTCCTTTCTCTTCGTTTGTCTATTTTGTTTTGGCTAAGAAAGTAAGTAAATAGATTATTAGAATGAAAAAAAAAAAAAAAGGTTGGGGATTTTTATCCTATTACACACTCAAAAGAAAAAATTAGTCAATAATGTCTAATAAATATATATTGGTAAAAAAACTACAAAATAATTAAGTAATCAAAATAGAAATTTAATATATATGTGTGTGTGTGTGTGTGTGTGTGTGTGTGTGTGTGTGTGTGTGTGTGTGTGTTTACATAGTGGTCTCATCTAGGTGGGCGATTCCACACCTAGAATTGGGAACCGAATCGGTATTTACCCATTCCATTAAATTGGAGCTAAGAATCGATTAGTCCCCATGGAAATTGCCAGTTTTGTCCAATTTAATGCGATTCTCGATTCCTTTGATCCATCTTTTTTTAACGTCAACTAATAATTTAATCACGGGGATGGTTAAAGAGAGACCTTATTATGCTCTTAAAATGAGCCATTGTCCTCTCTTTCTTCTTTGTTTATTTTGTTTTGGCTAAGAAAATGAGTAAATAAATTATTAGAATGAGGTTACTCCTATTACACATTGGAAAGACAAAATTTGTCATAATGTCCAATAACTACAAACATATATTTTGGTAAAAAAATTACAAAATAATTAAGTAATAAAAATATAATTATATATATACTGAGAATTAGACCGGTACTCACCAGTTCCATTAAATTAGAATCGAGACCTGGACTAGTCCTCATAGGAGCCACTAATTTTGTATTGGTTTCGGCCCGATTCTTTGCAATTTAGGTGATTCTCAATTCCTTGGCATTGTTACGGCTACTTCAAAATTTCAGCAGCCTTTGATAACTTTCTAGGAAGCTACCGCACCCGACATTGGAGTGCTACAATTTATAAAATATGCATTTCATAAGCACAAAAAGGCACGTCATCTTATACATTTTTACCAAACTGGCTCTACTAATTTTGAAAGGGAAAGACCAAGAACGGACAGTCAACGTCAAGTCTTTGGGCATTATTCATCGCCGACAATACCTAATCCAGGGCAGGTCGTCCTTTTTACTTATTGTGAAAACTCACTCTTTGCACGGATATTGTGATAAAAGACAGAATATAACACGTGTTTTTTATTTTCATTTTTATTTACAATTTATTTTCGATTTTCTTTTAATCTGACTTTTATATGGATATTTCCTTTTTACTTTCTCTTGTTCGTAAAATTTTTGTATCAAGTACATACGTACCTGTATTTTTCAATCTTTTTTTCATTTCAAATTCCTTTCATTTACCTTGCTTGATTTTTTTTATTTTATTTTTTTTTGCAACTTTACCGTGACTTTCTAAATTTACATATGTTAATATTTTTATTTAGACTCTTTTATATCGTTGTATCAACTTCATTGAGGAACTATTTTGATTCTGTCATTACTTTTGTTATTAATGTAAGTATGGTGTCAATAGGGTTATGAAATTTTAGCAAAATAAAAAGGTAAAGTGCAAGTTTATGCAACCATGACGTTATGATTTTAAAAGGAGAAACAATAAACACAAATCAATTCGTTTAGAATATTGATATAGTAAAATTTTTTGTGCTTAAAGTGATATTAAATAAGATTTGCCACACTCAACTTGAACCAGATAGAGAAACTTAGTATCCCCAAAACCTATTATTATTATTATTATTATTATTATTATTATTATTATTATTATTATTATTATTATTATTATTATTATTATTATTATTATTATTATTATTATTATTATTATTATTATTATTATTATTATTATTATTATTATTATTATTATTATTATTATTATTATTATTATTATTATTATTATTATTATTATTATTATTATTATTATTATTATTATTATTATTATTATTATTATTATTATTATTATTATTATTATTATTATTATTATTATTATTATTATTATTATTATTATTATTATTATTATTATTATTATTATTATTATTATTATTATTATTATTATTATTATTATTATTATTATTATTATTATTATTATTATTATTATTATTATTATTATTATTATTATTATTATTATTATTATTATTATTAGAGTGATACAAGTATTCTTTTTAAGGAAAAATATTGTAAAAATCATTTATCTTTTACGAAAACAAATATAGGTTAAATAGACTTAAAAAATCATCTTAGCATACTTTCTCCTCTATTATAACACTATGGCCTTAAAAATGAAAATACAACTATAATAGTCCAATATCAATGGACATCCATCCACATCATGCTCTCCAAAAGAGTGATCTACAACCTTTTGAAAAGATGAAGATTCCAACACTATCGATATTTATTATAAGATGAATAATAATGATTTGAATACTGAATAATATATATTTTGATAACTTGAAAAGATTGATGTGAACGTGATCTTATTCCGTAATATATCTCTTATTAGTTCTATAATTATTCTACTTTTGCACATCAAATTGTATTTTGGATTCTTCTTTAGAACTATTCATATTAGTTGGTGGCCTTTTTGTTAATAGACAAAAGCTCATTAATATCCTTTCCTGATGTAACTCTGCCCAACTAGCTTGCTGCGTTGCTAATTTTCCAATTGAAGTGACCCTTTTGATATTTTAATATGCATTAGCTTTGATATCTTCGCCAATAAATATACCAATCCTGAAAAAGGAAATTTTCTTTTCTAGAAAAAGACAAGTTGGACGTAAATCAACAAAGAAAAAGATTATTATAAATGTCAATTCATTTTGGGGCACTTGTATGGTTTCAAAGGATGAATATCCGGATTGCAATTGATCGAAATTATTTTTTCCATTATTTTTATTTAAAATATTGTAACACATAAAAATTTTAAATGGTTTGCGATTAATGGTGAGGTTTAATCTTTTTTCTCTCCAACCCCATCAAGGATTAGGGATCTGCTTTCGAAGAATCTTTAGGAACGCCTTATTACAATCCAAAATGCATATGCTTATAATCCTTTTGAACAGCTTTCCGTAGTAATTTCAACCGTGAAAATGAGTGTCATGACTTTCGTAAATTTTTTGGTCAACACCTCACAGCTACAGCTATGACCACTTTAAAATTTCAGCAGCTTATAATAACTTTATAGGAATTAGGAAGCTACTACAATTTATAAAATATGCATTTCAAAAACATAAAAGCCACCTCATTTTATAACACACCTTAACTACCTTTGTACCAATCTGGCTCTACTAATTTTGAAAGAGAAAGCCCAAAAACAGAGAGTCAACGTCTAGTCTTCGGGTATCAATTATTCCTGACTGGGCCTGGACCACGGATTGCAAAATGAAGCTGGCTCATCCCAGTTTTGTGCGTCTGATAAACAAGCTAGCAGATTGGGTGGTAAAAGCCCCACGAAAAGAAGAATTTCCCCCAGAATTGGCTATTTCATCCTGGGGAACTTATGTTGGATAATTTATATTGGGTAAAAGTCACCAAGAACACATTTATTCTAAACTTTTTTTCGTGACACAAAAAAATCTAAACTAAACTAATGTGTACATTTACCCCAAATTTATACAGGGTGACATCTTTATCCCAAATTTATTTTTCAAACATTTACTTGTATGATGAATTCACCCAAAAAGTTTGGTGTCTCAAGAAAATTTTTGAGATTTTTGGTGTTACAAAAAAAAATTGAGTAAATATGTCACACAGGTAAAAGTTTGGGATTTTTTGTATCACAGAAAAAATTTGGAGCAAATGTGCTAGAGTGGGTAAAGTTTGGAGTTTTTTGTGTCACAAAAAATAATTTAGGTTAAATGTGTCATTATCAGCAAAGTTTAAGATTTTTTTTTTGTATCTTTTTCCCTTATATTTTCACAAACTTGGCTTGAGTTGATAAAATTTATGTTTTTTAGACAAAAATTTTTTTGTTGCATACTAGAAAACCGACTCTTTGCGCAGGCATTGAGAAAAAAAAGAATAAAATTATTGTCCTTTTCTTGCATCGTGCGGATTCCCACCCAATACCACCTGTTTTTTATTTTTATTTTTTTTTGCTAAAAATCAATTTCCATTTGTTTTCAATATGACTTTCATATACTACTGCTTTTTACTACTGTTCTCTTGTTCCTTAAATTTAAGAAAAGATAGCATAAATGGTCCTTGAATTTTGTCTCAATTCGCAATATCATCCTTAAATTTTTAATTTATTTAATGTGATTCTTGGACTATTAGTAAATGTTCAATGCTGTCTTTATGCTTGCTCAAAGGGCAAACCAAATGTTATTTTGATGATGTAGATTACTATATGTTGAGTTGAATTTTTAGAAATGATGATTCAATATATCTATCATTTTACCCATCTACTTTAGACAATGAAGAAATTTAAGCATTAACATGTCCATTGTTATTTGATGACATGGATTATTATATCCAAATCAAGATGAATATCTTACGTGGATAATCCATAAATAAATCTTTTTTTTTTGCCCACTATTCAAACCTAAATGATTGGAAGCTACATCACTAGATTTGTTATTGTACCTTTTGTTAATTTGAATTAATGGAAGGAATGTATTCTAGGAATTAGATTGAATATTTGTAAATAGTTCAAGGATCACATTGCATATTATACCAAAATTCATAGACCATTTACATCATTTTTCTTTAAATTTTTTAATCAAGTACATAAATATTGCAATGTACCTATGTTTTTCAATTTTTTCATTTAAATGAGTTTTATTTGGAGAGAGTTCTTTTTTTTTTTTTTGGGTCGAATATTTGGAGAGAGTTCAGAAAGTGCTTTCTGCTTCGTTTATAACCACGGACAGAATGCAATAAAGTCAGCGGGGCACTTCCAAAAAGCTTTCATTATACCTTGATTTTACTCAAATTATCTAATAAATGTTTTTGGAGGTAGAACCCACTGATTTGTCAAACACATTATGGTTAATTCCTGCCATATCTCATTAAACTACAGTTTAGATTAAATAAAATATATGCTAGAAATGAAATAGCATTTCTTTACACTTCGGCTAAAATATTTTTACAACTTTGCCATGAATTTCCAAATTTAGATGGATTGATTTTTTTCTATTTAAAATTTTTTATATCATTGTATTGACCCCATTGATAAGTTTTTTTTTTTTTTTCACAATTAAAAAGTAAAAGCTTACGCAATCATGACTGAGTATTATAATTGTGATGGAATCATGTTTTTAAGTGGAGAAACAATCAATGTAAATAATTACATATTGTAGATTTTAGCAATAACTTTTGTGCTTCAAGTAAATATAAAATAAAATTTGCCACTCTACTTGAACTAGATATATGGCCAAGTATAACACTTGAGCCAGAGAGAGTAGTTCAGTTCTCCATAGCTTCATTTTCTTGATTGAAAGTTTTGTGAACTATGATTCAGCTACAATAAATCACATGGGACTCCAAACATTTCTCGACACTCAAGACTCGATTGAATCTATTAGAGTTAGGTCTCTTCTCGAAACGAAAATTAATACCGACATCTTTTTGTCCTTACCAGAAAAATAATTCAACCAAAAAAAGAAGTGTGGAAGTGTGGAAATTGAAAGCATATGGCATTGTTGAATGTATCGAGTTCCTTTTTCTGCTTGAGAAGGAAAGAACATTCCACGTCGAATGTATCGATTCTATCCTCAAATTCAACCTCTTCAACGAAGTGGAAGATAAACGAACATCAAGTCTCGTCTTCTTGACATTACATTTAAGTTTGATATATGGGGAAAACAGTCAAATTAATCCATCTTCTTTGCCCAAGAACTAGACATATTGCTAACAGATGCTCTTTCATAAACGTGAGCTGCAATTGGGCCTACAAAAGCCAACAGTTCTTGCAAACCGGCCTGCTCATCAAGGATCAGCAAGGCATGAACTTTTGCGGCGCCTTCTCCGTCTTGTTTTTTCCGATCGCTCTTCCTTAAGACGACTAGCGACATGCGTTCCAAGAGCATGGGATTATACGCCAAGAGTTGGGGGACTTAATGGGAGCTGATTAACTTTCCATTGTCACAAATTATATCAACTGATCCGGATCTAGAGTCACCATCTAATGATATAACAGAGGATCTGTTACCATAATGCTGAACTGCACAATAACTAACCACTAGGACTTTAGGACTGATCCATCCGGATTGTATCGATTAAGCATGTTCTATTAAGTCCAGTGTGCATGCAACATCTCAAAGCTGCATCTTCAAAAGGAGAGACGGAAGTGCATGTACGACAACTGCCGATCAAAGACTATTCGATCCTACTGCTCTATTTAGCGCATGGCTTGTCGACAATAAAAATTTTATTAAGATGGCGAACTGTCTCATAACGCACATCATATTACTCATATACAAACCCCTCGCAGATCAAGCTCGGAAACATCCACCCAGGAAAAAAAAGAAGAAAAGAGAACGGCTCCAAACGATTCATAGATAACGAAACTACCATACAGCAACTTTCAGGCTTTATGACAGACCTCACCATCACAGACCCATCCTTCTTTGGCATCTCATTCTTTCTTTGGCTCCTCCCTAGCTGCTTCATCTTCTTCATCTAACTCGTTTTCAGTTGCTTTCTCTTCTTTAACAGCACATTTTGGATGGAGATCAAAGTCACACTCCTCGCAATAATATGACCACCCCTCCCCCTCTTCATCACAGTCATCACAAGTGTATCGTCTCCTCTGAGCCGGAACAAGCTCGTGCTCTTCATGCAAAGGATGCTTCAACTTCTCTGGCCAGCCTTTTATACTTTCCTTGAACTTTTCCTCAAACTTCTTGAAATGTTCGGCAGTAAAAGGATAAGCGTCAGCCCCATGGTCCATTATAAGATCCCTTGCTTTGTTAGTCACTGTCCGGCCCGTTGGACCTATGGCTACAAGCATGGGGATGCCCCGGACCTTGAATTTGTGACTCAGGGATTTCTTCCTCTCGTCACCAAAGGGGAGCGCCAGCCACGGCATCTGAGCAAAATAATCATCAAAGGCAGTTTGGTTCCTGTCACTGGAGACGAAGATAACCTCAAAGGCATTGCCAGCGGCCTTGATCTTTTCATATGCCTCCGTAAGCACCGGCAGGAATGCACGGCAAGGACGGCACCAGTGTGCCGAGAAGTACAGGAGAACAGTCTTCCCTACCAAGTCTGATACTGGAATCTGCAATTGAAGTTAAGAAACAACCTTTTAGATGAACCACAAATTGATGGAGAAAGCACATGAAAACTGCATATATGGAAAGGATTTTCCTAGCTATAAACCTGGTTTCACTCCTATCCTCAAGTCAAGTAACCCAAGGTACAACTTTATATGGGGCCTCATTGTAGACATTAAAAATTTCTGAGTCATTAGCTTCTAGGAGAAAAACAAATTTACCTTGGTTCCTTCCTTTCCAATGATGAAATCCAGATCCCCTGAAGCCAAGATTGACTCCAAGGTCTGAGATTCTTCCTTTTCCTTTTCTATCTCCGCAAGCTCTGCAAACTTTTCTGGAGTGAATGGGTAAGCCGCAACACCATGCTTTTCGACAGTTCCAGCAACATTGGGATGGACAGTCTTCCCATCCTGACCGATAATGACCAGAGTGGGTAGGGTCGACAGCTCAAAGTAACTAACCAACTTCTCACATTTCTTGTCTTTGAATGGTAATGAAAGCCATGGCATGCTTCCAAAGGATTGGTTGAATGATGCTTCATCATCATCGAGAGGTATCTGAACAATCTCAAAACTCTCTTCTTTGGCCTTCAATGTCTTATAAACCTCAAGCAACTTTGGCGTGAAATTAACGCATGATTTGGACATGGACAAAGAGAAGTACAGGCCCACAGTTTTCCCTTCAAGCTCAGAAACAGAAACCTAGTTTGGCCACATAACTAGATTAGTAAAAAGAGGATGGAAAACCAAATCATAAGCACATGCAACCATCATTTTCAAATGCATCAAAGATCCCTTTAGGTCTACCTTCTTCCCATCAGACGAAACTACGAAGTCACGAGTTTTAATGACCAAAAGAGAGGTCAACGATTGATTTCTCCTAGCAGCTTCTTCCTGGTCTTTCAACTCTTTGATGCGTTCTGGAGTGAAAGGATGACCTTCCTCTCCATACTCACGGACAATCTCCACTCCACTATCTGTTAAGACTGTACCTGTGCCATCAAGAAGGACAAGGTGGGGTATTCCCCTGACATTAAACAATTCATCCAAGCTATCACGCTTCTCCGAGTCGGAAAATGGGATTGCAAGCCACGGCATCTTGGAAAAGTATCCACTGAAGGACTCCTCATCCTCATCTGAGGAGATAAAAATGATTTCCAGGTCACCTCTTGGGGCAAGTTCATTGTACACCTCCACCAGAATCGGGGTGAGCTGTTGGCACGGACCGCACCATGACGCGGAGAAGTATAAGCCGATATTCTTCCCCTTCAAGCTATCGACCTTAACCTGATATAGGACAAAAAGATTCCTAATTTGAGTTCTTTCAACAGCAATCAGCAAGCAAGGCATACTAGATCACTTGACCACCACACAAAGATCCTGAAAATGCTCAAGATACATCCAAATGCCAACTGGAGAAGCACTTCCCTTAAGCACTACTCATTAATTCGCAAGCAAATCAACAGTCTCACCGACCAAAACAACTATACCGCATTCTAGGTGTGAGCATTTACACTAAAGAGCGTTAAACTTCATAGTATCACGAAATTCATATCTACTGCATCCACACGGCTCTAAGTATATATCTTTGCTTAAAAACTAATGCATCAATCACCAATCATCCAGTTTCTGAAGGAAACAAATGGCTAGCACTCGAAAAATTAGCTTATCTGGAACTAAATTCCCCTGCTTAGCCATCACAATCCGACGGCCTGGTAATCAGAGACTCCCAGCAAAGAACCAACCGTAAAGAACATCGGCATCTAAACTTAAAAGGCGCACGAACCCATCTTCCGATCCGGCAAGAGAAGCCCCAACCAAGAATCAGATCAGCAAATGCTCTCGACCCCCCACCCTCCCCCAGTTCGAAATTCAAGAACCAATCACCAAGAACAAGAATTCCTCGCACCAAACTGGGTAGTCAGCGAAACAACGAGAACTTCCCCAAGGACGCCAACCCACAATTCTTCTCCCTCTCTCTCTCTCTCTCTCTCTCTCTCCTCTTCTTCCAGGGAAAGAGCGAAAGTCGAAAAGGGAACCGAGTTGCACCTGATCGCCGTTGTTCCGGATGAGGAAGTCCCTGTCCGGAGAAGACAAGAGGGACTGGACATCGTGAGAAGAAGCCCCGCCTTCGACATCGTCAGCCATTCTCGTCGCCTTCGCTGGAGTGTTCTCGGTGTCCTTGCAGAGCATGCGTGAGAAATCCTCCAATGGCGGGCTCCTGCACCTTGCTCCTCTTTATATAAAACTCGGGCGGGCAGACAGGTGGTTTTTTTTTTTTTTTTAAATTAAATTATCACCAAAATTAACTCTTTAGTTTTTCCTTTTTCTTTTTTTTTTTTTTTCCTGGGGGCTCGGGGATTGTTCCTTGGACTTTTTGGGGGCGCACGCATGGCATCTCGGGAGATGGGCTCCAACGTTGGAAAGCGTCCACGTCAGCAAAATCAATGCCTTCTTATTCCTTACTTCGATTTTTTTTTTCTTATTTAGCCCTTTTGCCATTTTGTGCTTCCTCCGCCTCCAAGAAATCTCCCGTGTAGAAGTTTGCAAAGAATTGTTTATTTTTACCCTCTCCATATTATAAAAGGTTAAATCTTAATTTTGTATTTTATAGAATCATTGTGATTACTCTATATGATCAAGGAAAAATCGCATATCATAAATTCTATAAAATTTAAAATTTCGCAATAATTAGGAGGATGAGGCTGATTTGCAGGGATGTGAAGAGGGGAAGTTGAAAAGTATTATGTGAAGTATTATTCTTAGTGGTTAAGATTGTGTCATCCGTTAGTTGGTGAACTGGACGTGTTGGCAAAGCCATGTCTTTATCTTCTTATTTTATTTATTATTGACCCGTTGATCATTCCTTGCTTCCTTCCCAGGTAGTCCATCTCCAAAAATTAAACTTTGATGAAATTTTATTTTAACCCTCTCAATTTTCATACAGGTTTGGTTTTAAATTTTTTAAGAGCTAAATTGCATTTTTACCTTTTCTCCACCCGTGGGACAACATTAAATGAGAAATTAGAGGTATAATTGCTCAGGTCAATTTTTTTATTTATTATAAGTTGGTTTTAAAATTTTTGAGAATCTCAATTTTACCCCTTAATTTTTTATTGGTTCCCCACTCCCCCCCAAAAAAAAAAAAAAAAAAAGTTGATGCGCCTTCTTATCCCTAGTCCAAAAATAATGAGACAGGGTATGAAAAAGGAGTAAAAATGTTGCGATTAATTTATCTGATCAAGAGAAAAATTAGAGACAAGAGAAAATGATTACAAATTCGCTGATTTGATATGGATAGTTAAGGAAAAGAATTATTCCATATGATTAAAAAATGGAAATTTTAAGAAATCAGAAGTTTGCAATAATTAGGAGGATAAGACTGAATTGCAAGGATAAGGCTGATTTGCTTAGCGGTGCCTACCAACCCAATTTTTTTTTTTTTTATAGGTTCGGAGACCAACCAGATTTGACCACCGCTCTCGTGGCACCTTGGAGCTCCGTTAAGCTATTTACCCTTTTCTTTTCTTTTCTTTTTAAATTTTCGAAACTTTACTAATTTGCAATTATTTGGCATATAAGATCAATAACGACTTACGATTAACAATAATAGTGAGCAACCAAACGAGCCCTTCCGAAGTGAAAACTACAAATTTTCAATTCTTATTAAGATTTCATGTTTAATTTACCCTCTTAAGTTTCCAAAGTATCAATTGCCTTGCAGTTTTATATTGAGAAAATTACCTAATCAATCACAAATCTATTATATAAATGTCAATTTAAAATAAAATTTCAATTTTTTCAATTTAATTCTAAACCCTTATGCAAAAATTGGCAACATTGATGAAATTTAAGATCGAATCAGCATTCGCATGATTGTTTTAGGACCAATTGGACAAGTAGAAGTGGAATGTTATTTATTTCTTTTTTAATATTTATTTTGGTGGTGTATCGTTTAAAACCTACAAGCCAAACAATGCGTCGGGTTAGTCGAAAGGAGAAAAAAAAATAATAAATAAGAAAACATAAAAGAAATGATGGTGATGGACCCCTGCATTTTGGGACCGCGCCGACTAAAGAGGGGACGGGGAGACTTGCCACCTGACACGGCCCACGGACAAAGCATGATCCACGATCGTCCGTGACGGGCCGTGTCACGCACAAAGGGTTGCCCGAGAGCAGCCCGCGATCGACCCATGAGCAAAACGAGCGAAAGGCCCACGCGCAGCCCATGAGCAACCCACGAACGATGTTCGAGCAGCCCGTGACAGTTCGGCTGGTCGTGTGTTAGACGGACTTGCAACCCTGATCTTGTTTCTGACACATGCCCATGGTCTGCCCAAGGCCTGGCGCGTGCGACCCCTGGGCTTCCGTGCGACCCATGGACTTCCCAAGGACCTGCCGTGTGCAGACCATCGAGTAGCCTTCGAGTAGCCTGTTGTATAGCTTGTAATGATGATACGGATTCAAAATGGACCATTGGATCGGAGGGACGATCAATGGCTGAGATGCGACCCGCTCTTGTATAAATAGGGATCCCTCTCCCACTTTGTAAACAGTTCGTTCACAAGCAATATACACTCTCTTTGCCCATTCGGTTCTTGTGTGTAAGGCTGACTTGGGATCATCGATCCGAAGGCCACGCGGTGTTTGATCGACCGAAATTGATCGACTCGTGACAAGTGGTATCAGAGCCAACATTCCAAACGCAATGGCCGATCCTCACGCTGATGTTCCGGTCATTCAAGGTGATGAACGTGAAGATCGTGGACGTCTAGCCGAGAGGGCTACCCGGTCAAAGAAGGCCCGTGCTGCCTCGTGTGCGAGGGATTCGAAGGGAGACCTTGACAACCGTCTAACGGCCCTAGAGGAGACCGTGACGGATGTCCAGGCATTCATGGACGACCTGCACCAGGCCGTCGAAGGAGCGGAAGCTGGTAGGGAGGAGTTCTTGGCCGAAGTGCAAGAGCTCCAAGCCGGCATGGGAGAGCTCCGTGTCGAGGTGCAAGGATCCTTCATGCACGAGTTGCAACAGTGAGATGAGACTTGGGAGGCCACGATGGCGGCCATGCAAGCGGAAATGGCGGAGATGAAGGGCAAGCTTGTGGAGCTTGAAGCGGCACGCGTGAACGGGGTGATCACCGTGCAGTCCCGTGCCGATGCACCCAAACCAAAGGAGTTTAAGGGCTCCCGGGTTGTAGAGGACGTAGACAACTTCCTGTGGTACATGGAACGGTACTTCCAGACCATGGGAACAACCGACGACGTAATCCGGGTGAACACCGCAGCCATGTATTTATCTGATGATGCGCTGCTGTGGTGGAGACGTTGGTCGGATGGTAGGAATGGCGATCCTATCATGACGTGGGTTCGGTTCGTTGAGGAATTTCGGCGAACCTACTATCCTGCTTATGCGGAGGAAGAAGCCCGAGGTGAACTCAAGCGCCTAGAGCAAAAGGGCGGAGTTCGTGACTATGTGAAGCGGTTCTCGGAGCTGCTGCTCCAAATCCCGTCCATGATCGAGACGGAGGTGTTCCACCAGTTCATGAGTGGACTCAAACCTTGGGTCAAACAGGAGCTCAAACGGTGCAATGCAACGGACCTTACCACAGCCACTTCCGTGGCCGAGTCCCTTGTCGAATATAGACCGACAACAACCGCCAAGCCCGATTCTTGACCGAGAGAAAAGGCCACTGGTGGGGGAGATCGAGGCCGGTTCCCTCGACTGAATGCTGGCAGACCGCCTCCGAACCCTCATAGGAATCAACCCGAGTCCAGCCATGGAAGATACCAGCGCAAGGTACGCACATACAAGTGCTTCTTTTGTGACGGTCCCCATATGGCTCGGGATTGCCCGAAGAGAGGAAAGTTGGCGGCCCTATGCAAGGAGGACAAGCCGCGGGAGGAGGTGCGGTTGGGATCGTTGCGGATCCTTGGAACGATTAAGGCCAAAAGGGCCAAAGAACCGAAAGGAATGATATTCGTAGACGTGAAGATCGGAGGTGCCACGATGAGCGCACTCGTGGATACTGGGGCGTCCGATCTGTTCATATCCAAAGAGGCCGTGAAGAAGCTGCGTCTTCCGGTCGAGGCAAATGAGTCCGGTTGGCTCAAGACGGTGAATTCCAAAGAAGTCCCGACCAGCGGCATGGCCAGGGGCGTGGAGTTCCACCTAGGTCCTTGGACCAGCAAAGAAGATATCGAGGTAATTCCCCTTGACGACTATGACTTCGTACTCGCCTTGGGATTCCTTGACCGGATCAATGGGGGTGTCATGCCCTTCGCGGACTGCATATGCATCTTAGACAAGCGATGCCAATGCATGGTCCCGATTTGCCGCGAATCGGGACGCGATCGGAAGATGCTATCGGCCATGCAGCTATCCAAAGAGCTGAAGAAAGGTGAGGTGACCTTTTTGGCGGCATTGAAGGAGGAGGGCACGGAGGAAGGCTCGGTACCGAAAGAAGTATCCCGAGTCCTTGATGCCTTCCAAGATGTGATGCCGCCCGAGCTGCCCAAGAAGCTGCCTCCTCGGAGAGAGGTCGACCATCGAATTGAGCTGGTGCCCGATGCTCGACCACCGGCCATGACTCCCTATCGCATGCCCCGCCTGAGTTGGAGGAGTTGAGGAAACAGCTCAAAGAGCTGTTGGATGCTGGGTATGTTCGACCATCTAAGGCCCCGTTTGGTGCCCCGGTCTTGTTCCAAAAGAAGCACGACGGATCCTCCGTATGTGTATCAACTACCGGGCATTGAACAAGCTGACCGTCAAGAATAAGTACCTGATTCTCCTTATTGCTGACTTGTTTGATCAGCTCGGAGAAGCCCGATAGTTCTCCAAACTCGACCTTCGATCGGGATACTATCAAGTGCGGATTGCCAAGGGGGATGAGTCGAAGACAGCATGTGTGACCCGCTATGGATCATACGAGTTCCTCGTCATGCCATTTGGCTTGACCAACACGCCGGCTACGTTTTTGAACAAGGTACTGCATCCGTTCCTTGACCGGTTCGTTGTAGTTTATCTTGATGATATATTGATATATAGCCGGACGCTTGAAGAGCATGTTGAACATTTGAGTTGAGTTTTTCGGACCCTCCGAGAGAACGACTTATATGTGAAACGAGAGAAGTGTGCCTTCGCACAAAAAGAGATCCCGTTCCTCGGGCACATCGTCGGGGGCGGACGTGTGCGAATGGACCCAGCCAAGATCCATGCTATTGTTGATTGGGAGTCACCAACCAAGGTGACGGAGCGAAGATCCTTTCTCGGTCTCACGAACTACTATCAGCGCTTCATCTGAGAGTATTCGCGCCTCACCGTGCCACTCACGGACATGCTGAAGAAAGAAAGGCCGTGGGAGTGGACGGATCGGTGTTAAGAGATGTTCGAGCGGTTGAAGCGGGCCATGATCGAGGAGTCGGTTCTTATGCTGCCCGATTACACCAAGCCATATGAGGTAGAGACCGATGCTTCTGATTTTGCCATCGGTGGTGTCTTGATGCAGGAAGGTCATCCGGTGGCCTTCGAGTCCCAAAAGTTGAATGATGCGGAGCGGCGATACACAGTCCAAGAGAAGGAAATGACCGCGGTGGTGCACTGCCTCCGCACATGGAGGCACTATCTCTTGGGATCTCGGTTCGTCGTGAGGACCAATAATGTAGCTACGAGTTACTTCCAAACTCAGAAGAAGCTCAGCCCAAAACAAGCTCGGTGGCAAGACTTCCTGGCCGAGTTTGACTATGTGCTGGAATACAAGCCCGGAAAGTCCAATTCCGTGGCCGACGCCTTAAGCAGGAAGTTCGAATTGGCTAGTGCAGTGAGCCGACCCGACTGTCCATGGGTTGATCGTATCAAGGAAGGGCTGAAGCATGATCAAACAGCCCAAGCCCTCCTTCGATACGCCCAAGAAGGCTTGACGAGAAGATTTTGGCTCGAGGATGACCTCCTCTACACCAAAGGACGGCGACTCTATGTGCCGCTCCACGGGAAACTTCGAAAGGAAGTCCTAAAAGAGTGCCACGACTCCAAATGGGCGGAACATCCGGGAATCCACCGCACCATGGCACTTATTGAAGATCAATACTACTGGCCACACATGCAAGACGATGTGGAAGCATATGTGCGAACATGTCTTGTCTGCCAACAAGACAAGATAGAGCAACGGTCCCCCGCGGGGCTCCTTGAGCCGTTGCCTATCCCGGAACGTCCATGGGAGAGCGTCTCCCTGGACTTCATTGTGAATTTGCCCAAGTCTGAAGGGTGTCGAACCCTCATGGTCGTGGTAGATCGCCTCTCCAAGTATGCGACGTTCATACCAACAACAAAGGAATGCCCAGCCGAGGAAGCTGCCAAACTGTTCCTCAAGCACGTCGTCAAGTATTGGGGCGTTCCATGCACGATGTCGGTTTTGGACCGAACTCTTCAAATTGCTAGGAACGAGCCTCAACCTTTCCACCAGCATGCATCCACAGACCGACGGACAAACCGAGCGGGTGAATGGGTTGCTGGAAATCTATCTTCGGCACTATGTGAGCAACACGCAAGTAAACTGGGCACGGTTGATCGACGTGGCCCAATTTTCTTACAACTTGCAGCGGAGCGAGTCCATGAACTAGAGTCCGTTCGAGATCGTGATCGAGCAGCAGCCGCTCACACCAAGCGCAATTGCCTCGGGCTATCGAGGGAGCAGCCCGTCCACGTATAAGCTCGCTAAGGAGTGGGGTGAACAGGCCGACTTGGGTCGGGCGTGTCTGAACAGGGCCGCGAGACGCACAAAGAAATGGGCCGACAAAAAGCAACGGCATGTGGAGTTTTAGGTCAGGGACTTAGTGCTGGCCAAATTGCACCTCGTCCTTCGGTACAGGAATGTGAACAAAGGGCTGATCCGTCGCTATGAAGGCCCTTTCCGAGTGATACAGTGGATCGGGAAGGTGGCGTACAAGCTGGACTTACCGCCCAAGTTCAGACTCCACCCTGTGTTCCACGTGAGCATGTTAAAACCGTTTCATGTGGACGAGGATGATCCGGATCGGGGCACATCACAACGAGCGCCCCTTGGGGCAAAAACCTCTTATGATCGGGATGTCGAGTGCATCATGGCCGATCGGATCATACGGAAGAAATATCGGGCACCAAGGAAGGAATACCTCGTCCGGTGGAGAGGCCTTCCTGAGAGTGAAGCAAGCTGGGAACCCTCCGAGGCTCTGTGGCAATTCAAGAAGCACATCGAAGCCTTCCATGCCACGGACGCGATGAGGGCGTCGCCTAATTAGGTGGGAGAGAATGACACGGCCCACGAACAAAGCATGATCCAAGATCGTCCGTGACAGGCCGTGTCACGCACAAGGGGTTGCCCGAGAGCAGCCCGCGATCGACCCATGAGCAGAACGAGCGAAAGGACCACGCGCAGCCCATGAGTGACCCACGAACGATGTTCGAGCAGCCCGTGACGGTTCGACTGGTCGCGTGTCAGACGGACCTGTAACCCTGATCTTGCTTCTGACACACGCCCATGGTCTACCCAAGGCTTGGCGCGCGCGACCCCTGGGCTTCCGTTTGACCCATGGACTTCCCAAGGACCTGCCGTGTGTAGACCATCGAGTAGCCTTCAAGTAGCCTGTTGTATAGCTTGTAATGATGATACGGATTCAAAATGGACCATTGGATCGGAGGGGCGATCAATGGCTGAGATGCGACCCGCTCTTGTATAAATAGGGATCCCTCTCCCACTTTGTAAACAGTTCGTTCACAAGCAATATACACTCTCTTTACCCATTCGGTTCTTGTGTGTAAGGCTGACTTGGGATCATCGATCCTAAGGCCGCGTGGTGTTTGATCGACCGAAATTGATTGACCTGTGACACCACCCGTGATGAAAGAGATGCCCAATGGATGACCAAAATCTTGATGAAAGAGATACCTTTGAAACCGCAGTCTTATCACCCGTGACTAAAGTTCCTAATTAAATAGACATAAAGAGAAGTAAATGGTAATTATCCCGTGTCCTAACATAATATGCCATGCGATACTCGCAATTTTCTCCACCATTATAGCAGCATGATCTTGAAAAAAAATATTATAATAGTTCGATCTCAATGGATATCCCATCCTCCACCATACTCTTGAGAAATGAACCGGATCTTTACAAGCTTCTTAAGCATCTCTTTTTTGGGATCGAATGATTTTCTCTTAAATCTCAAACTCTTCCTCTTTTATAAAGGAAAACAATTCCGATTAAGGGTCCGTTTGTTTCAAAAGTTATTTTCCAAGAATACGCTTTTCCATATTTTCCAGCATTTGGCTCGTTTAGAAAAATAAATCAACGGAAAATGTTTTCCTAGTTAATGAAAAAGATTTTTCTATCAAAACTTAAATTTAGGAATATGATTTCCGCTTTGAAAGAATCGTAAAACGTTTTTCAAAATGTTCCCTAGTCTAAGAGTCTTTGGTTAATGAAACATTTATTCCTATTAAAATAATTTAACAAATGTATTTTTAATTTTTTAAATTTTGTGGATTTTGTTGTTGTTATTATTATTATTATTATTATTATTATTATTATTATTATTATTATTATTATTATTATTATTTTCTTTTTTTTTTCTTTTCTCTTTAGTTGTGCAGAGCTACATTAGGAAAGGATAATAATGACCCTTTAGATGTATTTGTTTTTTTCTTTTTTTGCGGACAAAAGACAGGTGGTTTTTTCGTTTTTTAATTAAATTATCACCAAAATTAACTCTTTAATTTTTCCTTTTTCTATTTTTTTTTGGGGGCTTCTGGATTGTTCCTTGGACTTTTTGGGGGACGCACGCATGGCATCTCGGGAGATGGGCTCCAACGTTGGAAAGCGTCCACGTCAGCAAAATCAATGCCTTCTTATTCCTTACTTCGATTTTATTTTTTTTCTTATTTAGCCCTTTTGCCATTTTGTGCTTCCTCCGCCCCCAAGAAATCTCCCGTGTAGAAGTTTGCAAAGAATTGTTTATTTTTACCCTCTCCATATTATAAAAGGTTAAATCTTAATTTTTGTATTTTATAGAATCATTGTGATTACTCTATATGATCAAGGAAAAATCGCATATAATAAATTCTATAAAATTTAAAATTTCGCAATAATTAGGAGGATGAGGCTGATTTGCAGGGTTGTGAAGAGGGGAAGTTGAAAAGTATTATGTGAAGTATTATTCTTAGTGGTTAAGATTGTGTCATCCGTTAGTTGGTGAACTGGACGTGTCGACAAAGCCATGTCTTTATCTTCTTATTTTATTTATTATTGACCCGTTGATCATTCCTTGCTTCCTTCCTAGGTAGTCCATCTCCAAAAATTAAACTTTGATGAAATTTCATTTTAGCCCTCTCAATTTTCATATAGGTTTGGTTTTAAATTTGTTAAGAGGTAAATTGCATTTTTGCCTTTTCTCCACCCGTGGGACAACGTTAAATGAGAAATTAGAGGTATAATTGGTCAGGTCAATTTTTTTATTATAAGTTGGTTTTAAAATTTTTGAGAATCTCAATTTTACCCCTTAATTTTTAATTGGTTCCCCACTCCCCCACAAAAAAAAAAAAAAAAAAAAAAAAAAAAAAAGTTGATGCGCCTTCTTATCCCTAGTCCAAAAATAATGAGATAGGGTATGGAAAAGGAGTAAAAATGTCGCGATTAATATATCTGATCAAGAGAGAAATTAGAGACAAGAGAAATATGATTACAAATTCGCTGATTTGATATGGATAGTTAAGGAAAATAATTATTCCATATGATTAAAAAATGGAAATTTTAAGAAATCAGAAGTTTGCAATAATTAGGAGGATAAGACTGAATTGCAAGGATAAGGCTGATTTTCTTAGCGGCGCCGACCAACCCAATTTTTTTTTTTTTTAATTTTCGAAACTTTACTAATTTGCAATTATTTGGCATATAAGATCAATAACGACTTACGATTAACAATAATAGTGAGCAACCAAACGAGATTAACAATAATAGTGAGCAACCAAACGAGCCCTTCCAAAGTGAAAACTACAAAATTTCAATTCTTATTAAGATTTCATGTTTAATTTACCCTCTTAAGTTTCCAAAGTATCAATTGCCTTGCAGTTTTATATTGAGAAAATTACCTAATCAATCACAAATCTATTATATAAATGTCAATTTAAAATAAACTTTTCAATTTTTTTTCAATTTAATTCTAAACCTTTTTTGCAAAAATTGGCAACATTGATGAAATTTAGGATCGAATCAGCATTCTCATGACAGTTTTAGGACCAATTGGACAAGTAGAAGCGGAATGTTATTTATTTCTTTTTTAATGTTTTATTTTGGTGGTGTATCGTTTAAAACCTACAAGCCAAACAATGCGTTGGGTTAGTCGAAAGGAGCAAAAAAAAAAAAAAACATAAAAGAAATGATGGTGATGGACCCCTGCATTTTGGGACCGCACCGACTAAAGAGGGGACGGGGAGGCTTGCCACCGGAAAGAGCATTGAACAATTTAGGTGAGGAAGGTTCCATCCTTATCACCCGTGATGAAAGAGATGCCCAATGGATGACCAAAATCTTGATGAAAGAGATACCTTTGAAACCGCAGTCTTATCACCCGCGACTAAAGTTCCTAATTAAATAGACATTAAAGAGAAGTAAATGGTAATTATCTCGTGTCCTAACATAATATGCCATGCGATAATCGCAATTTTCTCCACCATTATAGCAACATGATCTCGAAAAAAAAATATTATAATAGTTCGATCTCAATGGATATCCCATCCTCCATCATACTCTTGAGAAATGAACCGGATCTTTACAAGCTTTTTAAGCATCTCTTTTTTTGGGGTCGAATGACTTTCTCTTAAATCTCAAACTCTTCCTCTTTTATAAAGGAAAACAATTTTGATTAAGGGTCCATTTGTTTCACAAAAGTTATTTTCCAAGAATATGTTTTCCATATTTTCCAGCATTTGGCTCGTTTAGAAAAAAATAAATCAACGGAAAATGTTTTCCTAGTTAATGAAAAATATTTTTCTATCAAAACTTAAATTTAGGAAAATGATTTCCGTT
Organism: Eucalyptus paniculata subsp. matutina; assembly: GCA_017140255.1. NCBI lineage: Eukaryota > Viridiplantae > Streptophyta > Magnoliopsida > Myrtales > Myrtaceae > Eucalyptus > Eucalyptus paniculata. The sequence continues at coordinate 26,251,394 of CM029442.1, forward strand.
TTGAAAGAATCGGAAAACGTTTTTCAAAAATGTTTCCTAGTCTAAGAGTCTTTGGTTAATAAAACATTTATTCCTATTAAAATAATTTAACAAATGTATTTTTAATTTTTTAAATTTTTTGGATTATTATTATTATTAGTATTATTATTATTATTATTATTATTTTCTTTTCTCTTTAGTTGTGCAGAGCTACATTAGGAAAGGATAATAATGACCCTTTGGATGTATTTGTTTTTTTTTTTTGAACAGTTTGGATTATTTGTTTGAGTGAAAGAATTCTTTAAGAATTAGTTTTCTGAACTTCCATGCGTTTAATTTGTTAAAAATGGTTAGTCGATGGAAAATCAATTAGTAAAAGAAAAATGTATAATAAATTCCCTAACCTGAAAAAGGGGAAAATATTAGCGTAAAAAATAAAAAAAAAATTTCAAAAGCATTTTCTTTTCTGACCAAATAAAAAAAAAAGCATTTTCTTTTATCATTTACAGTCGGAAACCTTAGTCATGGATCTAATACCATCAGTTTCTGATCTCCTCCTCCCTGTTCAAAGTTTAGTTCGATCTCAAATTTCATGTTACCTTTTTTTTCTTGAATGGGTGTAGATATAGGAGCTTGACCAAAAAGTGTGAACACCAAATGGATGAGATCAAAGACCAATTTCCCAGAAGAAGCATCTACATGGAATATCCCCCTGTTTTTGCAAGTGCCCAGTCTAAGCGATAAAATATTAGGTGTTTAAGTGATAGACACATCAATTTTACACAAGTCCATTCTACGACCAACACGTATTACTTTTGGATCCATCTGTCAGAAATCCTTGCATCCCCTCTCTCTCTTCTACGTATTTCCCTCCCGAAATTAGTAGAGTCAGATGGGTGCAGAGACATTTGTGGTGTGTTCCAAAATGATGTGACTTTTGTGTTTTTCGAAAGGTATATTTCATAAATTGCAGCACCTCAACACCAAATGCGGTAGCTTCCTAGAAAAGTTATTATAAAACTGCTGAAATTTCGAAGCAATTGTAACTGTGAGGCGTTCACCGAATACTTTATAGAAGCCACAATGCTTCAAAGCCATGCCAAATGATAGTAATCATTTGAATTTTTGGATCATAATGAAGAGGGTTTCCTAAGATTTTTAAGAAGAATTCTTTAATCATTAATGGCCGGATAAAAAGAGAGAGTGAATTTTCCTATCTACCGTAAGTCCTTCTAAGTTTTCGTGTGTTTATAAAAATTATGGAAGAAATAAACAATTATGATAAATTGCGATAAGGAGATTCGGTCCTTCAACACCATACAAATTGGCCCCATAATGAATGAATTGATATTTGGGATTTGGACCAATATGTCTTTTGCAGAAAATAATGTTTATTTTCATGAGTTGTATATTAATTGGTGAATTTCTCAAGCTAACGCAGATTGAAAGAATAACGAGTCACCGCTCAATTGGAAAAATAGACAACACAACTAGCTAGTCGTGTAGAGCTACATTAGGAAAGGATAATAATGACCTTTCACTATATTTGTTTGAGTGAAAGAATTCTTCGCGAATTAGTTTTCCAAACTTTCCTGCGTTTGATTTGTTAAAAATGATTAGTCAATGGAAAATCAATTACAGTAAAAAACATATATGTGTAATAAATTCTCTAATCTGAAAAAGGGAAAATACTAGTCTAAAAAATAAAGATTTTTCAAAAGCATTTCCTTTTTTGACCAAGAAAAGCATTTTCTTTTGTCATTTACAGTCGGAAACCTTAGTCATCGATCTGATACTATCAATTTCTGATCTCCTCCTCCCTTGTTCAAAGTATAGTTGATCTCAAGTTTCATGTTACCTTTTTTTTTGAGTGGGTGTTATATAGGAGCTTGACCAAAGAGTGTAAACGCCAAATGTATGAGATCAAAGACCAATTATCCCCTTGTTTTTGCATGTACCCGATCTAAATGATAAAATACTAGGTATTCAAGTGATAAACACATCAGTTTTACACAAATCTATTCCACGATCGACACGTATCACTTTTGGATCAACTTGTAAGAAATCCTTGCATTCTCTCTCTCTCTCTCTCTCTCTTCAATTATGTGACATTCTCTCCTCTCTCTTTTGCGTTTTCTGATACGAAGGACAAAGCCCACTCTATTTTTTGTCAAAATGCTCTATCGCTTCCAAGACCCGCTGCCTCAATCCTCAATCTTCGCTCACTTCTTTTGCAACCTCCAGCGCTGCCACCTCTTGTCCAACTCCTCTTGTGCCCTCTATGTCGGTGCCCACGTTAGCTAGGAGCTCAAGGCCCTCCACCGCGTTGACGAACCATGCTGCTGCCTCCACCTCCACCTCGTCCGTTGCTTGGTCGAGCTAAGCTCTAGATCACAAATCTAGGGCTTGTTCAAGCTTAGATCCAAAATTTGAGGCTCAAGTTCACTGATTGAGCTCGGGCTTGATGATGGAGGACTGAGATGATGGTGAGGTGGTGGAAGGTAATCCACAAGATTAAGTTGATAGTGAGTTTGAGTTGAGGCATTGTTGTCTCTAGCAGAGTGAAAGGAAGAAGAAGAAGAAGAAGAAGAAGAAGAAGAAGAAGAAAGGAAGTGAAAACATTAATTGAAGAGGGAGGATATAAGGGGTTTTGATAGGTGGGCTCAAAAATGACATGTATTGGACATTGAATGAACTTGTGTAAAACTAACGTGTCGATCATTTGAGCACCTAATATTTTCTCCGGTCTAAACAAAATGAGTGTGTTACACATCACCATGGACATGTTAGTGCATAGTCATTTTCCAACCACTCTTTCACATTCTTTCCTCTTTAGCTCCTTTTGACAACAATTATGTTTTCAAGAATAATTTCGGTTTATAAATGATTTTTTTATTTATATTCTTGAAAATAAAAAAAGTAGTTTTTTTTTTACTTCTTATTTTATTCCAAATCTATTTCCTGATTACTAATTTATTCTGGGAAACACAAACAAATTTATGTTCTGGAGAACAAAAAGATAGAAAAACAGAAAAATAGACTAGTTACCAAACAAGCCCTAAGTTTCACATAATACTTTTTCAAACTCCCCTTTTCACTCCTTGGAAATCATTCTCATCCTCCTAATTGTTTCAAATCTCAAATTTTTATAGAATTTTCGATTCTCAAAATTATCATTTGGAGTAATTCTTTTCTTTTAACTTCTTGTTCTTCTTCTTTAATATTTTTCTTATTTAAGATTTTCTCATTGAATTAAATAGATTAAACTTGACGATTTTGCAACTATTCATTTGGATTAGGGTTAAGAGGGCCCCGATAATTTGTTTTGGTAACCGAAAATTATCGAGGGTGAGGCGAAGCTGAATCGAACCGCCACAGACCTGTTCACTTAAGGCTCCCTTGCTGATAAAAGGGCAAAATCGCAAGCTTAAGAATAAGATATGCTTTTAAAACAATTAAGATTTAACATATTGTAATATCGAAATGAAATTCTTTGCAAATTTCAAAAGGAATGGTAATAGGGGTAAATAAAAAATAAATTGCGGTGTGTTGTAAGATGACGTGGCGCTTATGTTTTTGAAATGTATATTTTATAAATTGCAACACCTGAAAGTCAGTAGCTTCCTCAAAAGTTATTATAAGCGGCTGGAGTTTTGAAGTAGCCGTAATTGTGAGGCGTTTACCAATTACTTCATAAAAGTCGTAAAGCTCCTTTTTACCATTGAAATTGCTTCAGAAAAGTTGTTCCAAAGAGTAATGGGCATATGAATCTTAGTTTACAATGAATGAGGTTTTTAAAAATTGGGATAAGTATTCCAGAAGTCCTAAAAATTGTCACAAAAATGCATTTTAGTCCTAAAACTTGCAAAAAAATGCAAATAAGTCCTAAAACTTGTCAAAATAATTCAATTGAGTCATAAAGCTAACCCCGTCAGCATTTTCCATTAAAAATGCTGACGTGGCATTTTAAATTATTTTTTATTTTCCAGCTGGCTTTTAAAATTATTTTTTATTCAATTTTTTTAAAAATATATATTTAAAAACTAAAATTCATTTTTTAAAAACTATTAAAAAAAAAAAAAGGACAGAGGAGGCGGCCGTCCATCGCCGAAGGGGCCGGTGACGGTTGCCGGCCGCTGCTCGACCAAGGCGAGGCCTTGCCGGCCCCAGGAGAGGGCCAACGACCCTCGCCTGGTGCGAGCGAACCCTCACGACCCTCACCTAGCATAGGCGAGTCCTCGCGACCCTCGCTTGGCGAGAGCGAGGGCGCCTAGATCTAGGCACACCGGCCCTCGCTTGGGGGCCAGCGACCGTCGCCAGCCCTGGGCAAGGCCTCGGTGGTTGTCACCTGGGGCTGGCGAGGCTCGCCCAAATCTGGTCGGGCACAAAGACGTGGAAGTCACTTCGTCGCAGGTGGAGGTCGTCAACGAGGGGACTTGGAACAGCGGTGACTGGCAGCCCGGCAACTAGCTCAAATCTGCTGGCATCGAGCGCAAGGAAGCACGGGAGCAGGCCACTCGCGCGGCCCTCACGCTTCGCAGCAACGCCCAGATCTAGGCAAGCCCCGCCGGCCCTAGCCGAGGGCCGCCGAGGCCTCGCCCAGGGCTGGCGACGGTCACCGACCCCTAGGCGAGGGCTGGCGTGCCCAGATCTGGGCGCCCTCGCCCGCGTCAGGCGAGGGTCACCGGCCCTTGCCTGGGTCAACGAGCCCTCGCCTGGGGCCGGCGAGGCCTTGCCCTGGTCGAGCGACGGTCGGCAATCGTCGCCAGCCCCTTCAGCGATGGGCGGCCACCTCTTCTTCCCTTTTCTTTTCTTTTTCTTTTGTTAACAGTTTTTAAATTTTGAATTTTAGTTTTTAAATATAATTTTTTTTTAAAATTGAATAAAAAATTATTTTTAAAAACCAGCTGGAAAATAAAAATTATTTAAAATACTATGTCAACACCACATCAGCATTTTTTTGTCAATAAAACTGACGTCGTCAATTTTAGGACTCAAATGAAATATTTTGACAAGTTTTAAGACTTATTTGCACTTTTTGCAAGTTTTAGGATTTAAATGCATTTTCGCGACAAGTTTTAGGACTTCCGCAGCACTTATCCCTTAAAAATTCTGGGGAGAGGATCCCTAAGCCTTAATGACCATTAGATAAAAATTTGAAAGAAAAAGAAAAAGTGAGTATCACCGTTGATCACGAACACGTTTAAATGTTTTCATGTTATAATAATTTATATAAAAATTACAAAAAAAGTAAAGAATTACGATTATTTGGGATTGAGAGATTCGTTCTTCGAGATCATACGAGCGCCCCATAATGAATTGACGTTTGGGTTTAGTACTTTTTCTTGGTTGATTTAGGACTAATAATTTTCTTTCTAGAAAAAAGAAATTTTCTTATTCAGGATTTGCACATTATTTTGTGAAAATATCAAGCTAACACATATTGAAATATGGGAAAATTTCTAATAAAGGTATGAAGTGCTATCATTTTCTTAAATAAGGGCTCGAAGTGGGTTTTGTATCAAATAAGAATCTAAAGTGGCCATGATTGTTTCAAATAAGGGTCTATCTATTCCAATTGATCAAGGACATTTTCATCCAATTACAATTTTAATTTTAAATTATTTTTATCATTTCCTTTTCTTTTTTCACTTTTCGTTTTTTCCTTTCCTCTACGAGGGCTTAACAACCCTTCCTGGCTGCGGGCAAGGATACCCTTGCTTGGGGCCAACGAGGGCTTGGCAATCCTCATAAGTCGTTGGCCGCCTCACCCAAGGCAACATCACCCGATGTTTGCAAGGGCGACCTCCCCTAGGGCAAGGCTATCCTCGCCAGCTATTGGTGAGGTGACCTTGCCTGTATCTAGTGAGGGCTAGTCGCTAGCAAGGCAATCATTGCCCAGATCTAGCTAGGGCCGGCCTCGTCGATGGCTGCAAGGGTGGCCTCCCTAGGGGAGGTTGTCCTTCACCGATGGCTAGTGAAGGTAGCCCTCACCTAGCCTTTCTGGCATCGTTGGTGGTCACCCGGTCACTAGCAAAGAAGAAGAAAAAATTAAAAAAAGAAAAATATTCAAAAAAAAGGAAAATGACTAAAATGTCCTTGACTAGCTAAAAAGTCAAACATTTATTTGAAATAGACATAGTCACTCTAGACTTTTATTTGAAACAAAATCGACTTTAAGACTTTTTTTTTTTGAGAAAATAATGGCACTTCAAGCCCTTGTTTGAAATAAATTTCACTTTAGGTTTTTATTTGAGAGAATGAAGTATTTCAAGTTTTTTATTGGAATTTTCCGTTGAAATATTAATGGGTGGCTGCCCAGTTGGAAAATAGGTAACGCAACTGGCTAGTTGTGCAGAGTTCCGTTAAGAAAGGACAGTGAGAAACTTGAATTAGATAGTCTTAGAGAAGCTAGTATACCCAAAGCTTCAATTTTCTTGATTGTAAATTTCGTGAGCTATGATTCAGCTAAAATATCTAATTGTTCTCAAACCCAACTCTGAGTTTGAGCATAATATTTCAAATTCAGCTCATTCGGGGTAATGAAAATATTTTTGTATCAATTAATTATTTCAAGCTATACAGTTTTAAAGAAAATGTTTTTCAAATTACTTATTTTCTACAAAACAAATTGGATATCCAAAAACAAACCATAATGATCACATACTAGCACAACGTGTAATGTGATGTCGTAATTCCTTTTCTATTATAACACTATGACCTTAAAAATAAATATACAATTATAATAGTTCAATCTCAATGAACATCCATCCTATGTCATACCTTTCAAAAGAGTGATAAACAACTTTTTGAAAATGCAAAGAAGATTCCGACACGATGGATATTTACTATAAGATGAATAATAACAATATAAATACTGAATAATAGATCAATTGATAACTTGAAAAGATGGATATAAACATCGTCTTATTCTGTAAAAAAATCTGAACTTCCACAGTTTTCTACTTTTGTACATCCAATTGTATTTTGGATTCTTATTAAAATTTGAATCGTGCTTTTCGTTCTGTATTAATTTTTTCTTTCATTTTTTGTACATATTAGATGCTGGCTTTTTTGTTAATAGACAAAGGCTCAGTAATATCCTTTCCTGATGTAACTCTGCCCAACTGGCTAGTTGCGTTGCCAATTTTCCAATTGAAGTGACCCTTTGATATTTTAATTTGCATTAGCTTGAGTTTTTCATCAATTAATATACTCCTGAAAAAGAAATATTTATTTTCTAGAAAGGACTTTGGTCCTAAATCAATCAAGAAAAAGATACTATCTCATCATGGGGTGTTGGAAAAATAGAGAGGAAAAGTAGAAGAAGACGTATTGAGGGAAGAATATGTAATACTGTTTATTGTAACCAGAAAATAATAAATTTGAGAAAGTCAAAACAAAAATAATAGTAATTAGAGGTGAAATATGACTAACCGAATCTCCTTAAAACGATTAGTTCCTACTTAAGGTGCTAAGTAGCTTCATGAACTTCATGTCCCAAGATAAAACACATTGAACTTGTTGGAATTAGCACTGTACAAATATGATTCTATGGAACACTTCTTGAAATCAGCATAGTTAAAGAAACTTGAAGAGATGAGATTTTTGCTTCTTTTTGGAATGAAGACTTTGAAGTCTGATGATAGAGTTTTTGAATTCCTATATAGAAATGGTATATGGACCATGAATTAAATAAAAACAAAAATTTAGAAGATACATGAATTAAATGAATACACAAATCCAAGAGATATATGAATTCGAGAGGTCCATGAATTAATGAGATATATAAACAACACATCTCATTTTGCTCACTTTAGCCGATTCATTAACCCACCATAATTACAATATGGGACATGGTCTTGATGAACAAAACTCCCTATCGCAATTACTTAATTATTTATTTTGTTATTTTTATATAAGATACCATAACACACAAAAAATTAAAAATGTTTCTAATTAATGGCGAGATTCCCTCTCTTTTTTCTTTTTCCTATCTGACCCACGTCAAGAGTTAGGGATCCACTTTGGCATATTTTTTAGAACCCTTTATTACAATGCAAATTTCATATGTCTTTTGTGTTTAGTAATCATCTTGTTCCCGATAATAATTTCTATTTAGAAGTGATTCTTTTTTATTTTGTTCCCTAGATGAGATTTTGAGCATTTGAAGGCGTTTCAGAATCGATCAAAATTTTTATTCCTAAAATTGAATTGAGTTTGGTAAGATTCTTAATTTTTTTTTGTTTCTTTTAATTTTTAAATACTTTTATTATTTATATATATATATATATATATATATATATTTTTTTTTTTCTTTTTTTCTCTTTTCTTTTTCTTTTATCTTTTTCTCCCTCCTTCCTCCTCCTTCTCCCTCCTTGATTGTGGTTGGCGATCGGCAGAGCAAGGTTTGATGAGTTCGCCGGAGGCTTGCTTGGCTATGGTGAGCCTCTAGCGAGGCTCAACCTTGCTAGATCTAGGTGATGTTGATCCTCATCGATGGACAAGCGAGCCTCACTCAGCTAGTGTGAGGTCAGCAAGACTTAGCCTTGTGGTGGTCAGGCGAGCCTTTGGCGAGCTTGCCTAACCTCACCCAGTTGGTTGCCGACGAGCGGTAGTCGTTGGTGACAAGTTGGGAGGAAGAAGAATAGAGAAAAGCAAGAAAAGGAAAAGAAGAAAAGAGAGAAAAAAAAAAAAAAAAAAAACGGGTAGGATTGATTCTGGAGTTGTTTCCAGGACAAAAAATAACTTTTTTTTTTCTACTTCTTGATTCTATTTCAAATTTATTTCCGAGAATAAAAAATCTACCAAATGGATTACTATTGTTTTGGTCTTGGAAATGAAAAAAAATAGAATGAAGCACTATTTATCCGGTGAACAAACAAGCCCTTACCCTTTTGAACGGCTTTCTTGCAGTAGAAGTAGCTGTAGAAAGGAGCGTTGCGACTTTCATAAATCATTTGGTAAATACCTCAAGGCTACAGCTGCGGCTACGGCTACTTAAAAATTTCAGTGGCTTATAATAACAAGCAACGCGCAATTTATAGATATGCATTTCAAAAATATAAAAGCCATATCATTTTATAACACACCGCAACTTCATTTGCACCAATCTGGCTCTACTAATTTTGAAAGGGAAAGCCCAAGAACAGAGAGTGAACGTCAAGTCTTCGGGTATCAATTATTACCAAGGGGGCCTGAATCCCCGATTGCAAAATGAAAGTGGCCGGTCTCAGTTTTGTGCGTCTAGCCCATCGTCCAAAAGAGATAAACAAGCTAGCTGATAGGGTGAAGGCCCAATGGAAAATGGAATTTCCCTCTAGTTGGCTGTTTTGTTCTTCGAAACCTATATTGGATTTTTTTTTTCTTTGGTAAGGTAAATAATATATTGACTTTTGAACCAAAAACTATACATAAGGATCTTGGCACCAAAAACTTACACTCAAGAAGACGAACATGTCAAACCAAGTGGAAGGGTGTCGAGAAAAAGAGAAACAACACAAGCTAACAAGCGAAGGGCAAAACAATAGCCCAAACAGCGGCAAAAGAGGAACGACGACAAGGAAGCCTGACAGCATACAGCGGCAACCGAAAGCATTCAGTAGCCTCCGAATAACTGAGCGTAGCCCCCAAAGCCGTTGCGCTCTCTGATCTGCAGTAAGCAAGAAAACCGAAGAAAAGAACCGGACCCAGCTCCCAACTTCGTTCCAAGCACCTGCCCGTAGTCCAAGTTTCAGCAACCCTCTCACCCGCTCTAGGGAGAATCTGACACCTCAGAAGAGAAGATAGCTGGGTCGAGACCCCAACTTCGCTACAATCTACGATTCCTTGGCGTATCCGCCACAAGGCTATATAATGAATATTTGTCCTTTACAACTTGGATAAGATGCATTCTTAATTCAGGTAGGAAAAAGGTGTGACTTCGGAAAAGAATATTGTTCCTTGTTTTTCATACTAGATGGCAAAGGGCCCCAAAGGCAAATCGGGCAACGCAATGAGAGAAATCATTGCTGGAGATGTGTTTGGAGGCCCATTGAAGTTTATCCATCCATGATCCATTTTGCTAGGAAAGATTACACTTTGCAGCCCAAAAACTAGCAAGACTAGCCGTAACATGGCATCCAAAAAACAAGTGGTCAATAGAGTCAAGTCTATAGTTGCAAAAAATACATAAGTCATCATAAATCCTACCCAAAAGAAAGCAACATGACCTGGGTAGGTAATCGATTTCTAGTGATGAGCCATAGATGAAAATGATATCTAGGTGAAAGCGCCTTATTCCATACAAAATATGTCCAAGGAACCATATTCTTCCTCACCCGAATTGCTTCCCACGCCGAAGCAGTAGAGAAAATCCCCGAATGGTGCTCCCACCAACAAAAGCAATCCGGTTGTTGCGAGAGTATTGGGATAGAGAAGTTCCATGACTCAAAAACAACTTTGGTATCTTGGCCTTGGGTAGTGAAGAGATCCACAACCATGGCTTGCCTGGAGAGGCCCGAATAATAGATAATAGAGTCTGAGAAAAAGGCGTTTAATGGACCTCGAGGGTGCCAAGGATCAAACCAAAGGGACACCAAGTGCCCATCACCCACCCACCAATTGAATTACTTCATATAATCCTTCCTAAGAAGGAGAATTTTCTTCCAAGCCCACGAACAAAAGGTTGGCTTTTTAACAACCCAAAAACTCCTGTTTTTTTAGGTAAGTAGCATGTATCCATTTGCACCAAAGAGATTCTTTATAAATGAAGAGAATTCATATGTGTTTAAGCATCACAGCTGTGTTACAATCCTGGAGTCTGTGGATGCCAATTCCACCTTTATTTTTGGGTAAGCAAACATCCTCCCAAGCCACTTTTGCACCCCCACTTCCAAGATTAGGGCCTTTCCATAAAAATTGATAGAATATTTGTTCAATGCGGTCTATTACAACTCTAGGCAACATAAAGATACCAGACCAATAGACTTGAATAGAGTGAAGGACCGACTTGATAGGTTGAAGGTGTCCTGCGAACGATAAAAAAACGCCGTGTCCAAGCTTGAACTCTTGCCATAATGAGATTGATGAGAGCATTGCAATCTACCTTACTAAGTCGCGAAGAGATAATGGGAACACCAAGATAGCGGACCAATAACAAACCTTCCTAGAAATTGAGAGTTCGAAGGATTTAAGCACGAGAATCAGTTGTACCTCCCACTAGGAAGACTTCACTTTTGTTAAAATTGGGTTTCAATCCACTCCAGGATGAGAACATTTGAAGGTCATCCTTGAGAAGCGAAACTAAAGTCAAGTTTCCGTCACTAAAGAAGAACACATCGTCTGCGAAAAAGAGATGGGAGAGACCAGAAGATTTACACCTCCAAAAGAATTTGAATCCGGTCTTTTAGATTAAATATATAAGAGCCTGGAAAATACCTCCATAGCCAAGTTGAACAGGTATGGAGACAACGAATACCTTTGGTGTAAACCACGTCCGCTAGCGAAAAAACCATGAAGCTCCCCATTGATGGAAATGGAAAACTTCGGAGTGCAGACACAAGTCATGATAAGCCTTACCAAATGGTTGGGAAAGCCTAATGCAAGCAGAGTTCGTTCCAGAAAATCCCAATCAATAGAATCATAGGCTTTCTGAAAATCAACATTGATAGCACACTTAGGCAAGCAAGGATCTAGGTGGAAGCCACTAAAAAGCTCTTGTACCAACAAGATATTATCACTGATATGCCGGCCTTTGACAAAAGCATTTTGAGGAGGACTGATGATGCCCGGGAGAACAGCTACAACACTATTCACAATGAGCTTGGTAATACACTTGTAAATTGTATTACAACACGCAATGGATCTATAGTTCGCAACCGAAGACACATTATGAATCTTGGGCACAAGAGCTATAATAGTATTATTTATCTCATGCAGGAGATTTTCAGAAACAAAGAATTCCTCGATTGCTTCCATAACCAAGGGACCTACCAAATCCCAGCTGTGCTTAAAAAATTCAGCATTGAATCCATCCGGGCCAGGGGCTTTACCAGAAGCTAACAAGAAGAGAGTATCCTGAATTTCCAAATCAAACACAAGACGAGCAAGGTGGCAGCCATCTCAGCGCATATTTTTTAAGAAACAATAAATAAATAAAAAAGCCACGTCAGCTCTTTCTATGGGCCAAATCGAATGGAACTATTGATGGAAGTGGATTGCACCAAAATTCGATTATACCTTTTCAAAGTTTTAGGACTTGATTATATTTTGACGAAAAATTTTGGGACTTTTTGTACACTTATAAAAAAACAGAAAAAGAAGAAGAAGATAAATCCTTACATAATCATGACTGAAGACTAAATTTGTGAATAAATGCGAATCATTGCATTTTGTATATTCATTTTGGGAGCTTTACTCTCCCAATCTTTTATGACTAGGTGATTTTCTCTTCAATCTAAGGGTGTGTTTGTTTTATAGAAAGTATTTTTCTAGAAAACATTTTTCATATTTTTTGGCGTTTGGTTTACTTAAAAAAATGAGTCAACGGCAAATGTTTTCTTACTAAAGCATTAATTCAAGAAAATAACTTCCCATTTGAAAGAAATGTAAAATATTTTCCCAAATATTTTCTTAGTCTTTGGGTACTTGATTATTATAAAAATAATTTTTTAAAAGTCCATTTTTAATTATATTTTATTTAAAAAAATTAAAATATTTTTCTTTTCTTTTCTTTTCTTTTTTATTTTTTTATTTTCTCTTTTCTTTCTTTTCATTTCTCTTTCTTCATCCATCATCTACTTGCCTTAACAACGGTTGGCAGTCCAATGACTGGCCATGACGTGGGCTAGTGAGTTTGAGGCTTAGCCAATCCAAGTGACTCTAGGCGGCCTAGGTAGTTGAGCTCGAGGCCCACCAGATCCAAGTGAGCTCATGGCTCGCCCGGCCACAATCACAACCAAGCTTGTTGCCGATGGTCAGTCACAATGGAGGAAGTGGGAAAAAGAAAAAGAAAGAAAGAAAGAAAAAGAGAAAAATATATATAATTAAAAATTTGATTTTTTTTAAAAAAAAGAAAAGAAAAAATTAAAAAGAGACAAAATTTAAAATTAATTAAAAACTTGATTTTCTAAAATTAAAAAAGTTAAAAAATGATTACAATTTTGAATTTTTTTTCTAAAATAAAGTCATGAAATGGAAATCATTTTCCAATAATGAGGCCCAAATATTGGAAAATGTTTTTGATCCTATATCACTAAATAAAAGAAAACCAATCATATTCTTAGAAAATGAATGCATTTTCCTTTATCATTGAGTTTTCCAGAAAACAAATGCACCATAATTCTATATTTTGGGTTTTAATGAAGGGTTAATACCCTGAAAAACCCCAAACTAGTACATTTGTGACAAATTTACCCCAAATTATTCTTTTGACCACCAAAAACCCCAAACCGGTATACCTTTGACAAATTTACCCCAAACTGGTACACTTCTGATAAATTTACCCTCTGTTAGTTTTCGTGAAATTTTACTATTAAATTATTAAGTTAAATGACACGTGACAATTAACTAATATACCAATTTGAGATTTTATGCTCCGTTTATCACTGTCTATAATTTTTGTGATTTTTTTGTGATATTAATACAATTTAGCGGGGGTATATTTGAGTTTTTTGCGGCCGAATAAATTAGTTTGGGGTAAATTTGTCATAAATGTACCAGTTTAGGGTTTTTTATGGTCAAAAAAATAGTTTGGGGTAAATTTGTCACATGTGTACCAGTTTGGGGTTTTTCAGGGTATTAACCCTTTAATGAATTAGTACTTCGCTCAAGTTTCAATGATATTCATTGCAGTCTTGATATCAAATCTGTGCTCATTCAATGTGTTTTAATTAAAAGAATCATAATTCTAGATTTTGGAGTTTTAGAATAAGTATTTCGCCTCCGGTTTCAATGCTATTCACGACAGTTTTAAGTGTCAAATATATGATCATTCAACATGTTTTAGTTAAAAGTTTTGGCGCATCGCATTAGCTACAAAGCTCATTGTCACAAGCGTCAGAAGTTTCTTCAACATATTTATGTTCTCTCCATACAATAATGTTGTTGGGGACGTCGAACCCAGATCCACACTGTCAAAGTTAAAGACGTAACTATAGAAGGAGATCTTGACGTGTGTTTATCACTGACGATGATGTGTGATTCAGTAATTTGCCGCTGATCATTTCACTTAGATGCAGTCACTGATCTATCCTTAAAGGACAAATTTTTGAATATTTTTACCAACTGTGCTTTGATGATATGCCCTAATATCTAGTTTTTGGTTTATTTTGGATTTTTATGGGCTTGCCTTATTATTGTTATTTTTTAGATTTGTTTTCAAGTATCATTTCGGTAATGAATGGAAATTTCTTTTGACCAACAAAAAAAAAGTAGTATTAGTAAAATTCGTCCTTCAACTAGAACTAGATACTTGGCACATCTTCGTTTTCCTAATTTAGAAATTTGCGACCTCTTATCCAGCCACAGTCAATCAAATGGGTTTTCAAAGACTCGATCAAAATCTTTAGAGGTAGGCCGAGTCTAGAATTGCAGTTAATGCCGGCATTTTTTCATCCTTACCAAAAAAGAAAAAAGAAAAAAGAACCCGACTCAAAAAAGAAGTGTGGAAATGTTGAAATCGAAAGCATATGGTGTTGTTAAATGTACCAAGTTCTGCTGAAGAAGGAAGAACATTTGACATCGAATGTACCAATTCTATCTGCAAATTCAACCACATACACGAAGTTGAAGATATATGAACATCATGTCTCATGTTCTTGATATCACGTTTAAGTTTATATATGGGGAAAAAGGTCGAATCAAGCCATCTTCTTTCCCCAACAACTAGACATATTGCTGATAAAAGCTCTTCCTAAACGTCAGCTGCAATTTGGCCTAGAAACGCTTACAGTTCTTGCAAACCAGCTGCTTTATAAGCGTTGAGGATCGGCAAGGAATGAACTTCTTTTGCAGCTCTTGATCCATCCTGTTTTGCCTGAATGCTCTTTCCTTAAGACGACTGGCGACATGCGTTCCGGGAGCATCGGATTATCAAGCGAGACTTGGGAGACTTATCGTGGGGAATTAACTTTCCATCGTCACAAATTATATCAATTGATCCGGATCTAGAGCCACTATATAAAATATAACGAAGGGCCTATTACCATAATGGCGAACCGAAAGAGAACTAACCACCAGGACTTTAGGAATGATCCACCCAGATTGTGTTGAATGAGCATGTTCTATTAACTCCAGTGTGGATAAGAATTTTAAAGCTGCATCTTCAGTAGGAGAGACCGAGCCGCCTGTACGACGACTGCCGGTCACAGACTATTTGAGCCTACTGCTCTGTTTGGCACACGACTGGTCGACTATAAACGTTTTATTAAGACAGCAAATTGTCAAAGTCATAATTCAAACCATATTTTTCACACACAAGCCCTTCGCAGATCGAGCTCAGAAACATCCACCCAGAACATAAAAAAAGGCGAAAAGTGCTTCAAACGAGTCATAGAAAACGGAACTAAGAAGTAACTTTTAGGCTTTATAACAGACTTCACCATCGCAGACTTCTCCAGCTTCTCCTCCTTCCTTTTCCTCCTCCTCAGCTGCTTTACCGTCTTCTTCATCTCCTTCTTCATCTGACTCGTTCCTAGTCAACTTCTCTTCCAACTTCTTGAGATGTTCCGCGGTAAAAGGATAAGCATCAGCCCCGTGCTCTGATATAAGATCCCTTGCTTCTTTAGTCACTGTCTGGCCCGTTGGGCCAATGGCTATGAGTGTGGGGATCTCCTGGACCTTGAATTCGAGACTCAGGGATTTCTTCCTCTCGTCACCAAAGGGGAGTGCCAGCCATGGCATCTGAGCAAAATAATCGTCGAAGGCTGATTCGTCCTTGTCACTGGAGAGGAAGACCACCTCAAAGGCATTGCCTATGGCCTTGATCTTTTCATATGCCTCCATAAGCACTGGAAGGAGTGCTCGGCAAGGAGGGCACCAGCGTGCCGAGAAGTAAAGGAGGACAGTCTTCCCCACCAAGTCTGATACCGGAATCTGCAATCAAAGGTAAGAAACAACCTTTCAGATGAACCACAAATTGATGGACAAGGCACGTGAAAACTGCATATATGTAAAGGAGTTTCCTAGTTATAGACCTGGTTTCAATCCTTTCCTCAGCTCAAGAAACCCAAGGGACGACGATAATCGGGACCTCATTGCAGACGTTAAAAATTTCCAAGTCATTAGCCTCTAGGTGAAATAAAAACTTACCTTGGTTCCATCCTTTCCAATGACGAAATCCAGATCCCCTGAAACCAAGATTGACTCCAAGGTCTGAGATTCTTCCCTTTTCTTCTCTATCTCCGCGAGCTCTGCAAACTTTTCCGGAGTGAATGGGTAAGCTGCATCGCCATGCTCTTTGACGGTTTCAGCAACGTTGGAATGGACAGTCTTCCCATCCTGACCGATTATGACAAGAGTGGGTAGGGCCGACAGCTCAAAGTGCCAAACCAACTTCTCACTATTCTTGTCTTTCAATGGTAATGAAAACCATGGCAAGCTTCCAAAGGATTGGTTGAATAATGCTTCGTCATCATCAAAAGGTATCTGAACAATCTCAAAACTCTCTCCTTTGGCCTTCAATTTCTCATAAACCTCCAGTAACTTACACGTGAAATTGACGCATCCCCTGTACACGGACAATGAGAAGAAGTACAGACCCACAGTTTTCCCTTCAAACTCAGTAACAGGAACCTAGTTTGGCCACATAACTAGATTAGTAAAAAGAGGATGGAAAACAGAATGGTAAGCACACGTGACCATCAGTTTCAAATGCATCGAAGATCTTTTAAGGTTTACCTTCTTCCCATCAGACGAAACTACAAAGTCACGAGATCCATGGACCAAAAGAGAGGTCAGTGATTGATTATTCTTAGCAGCTTCTTCCTGGTCTTTCAACTCTTCGATACGCTCTGGAGTGAAAGGGTGAGCTTCCACTCCATGCTGGCCGACGATCTGGGCTCCGTTATTCGTTACGACTTTACCAGTGCTGTCGAGAATCACAAGGTGGGGTATTCTCCTAACCTTAAACAATTTATCCAAGGTATCGCGCTTCTCTGCGTCAGAGAATGGGATTGCGAGCCATGGCATCTTGGAAAAGTATTCACTGAAGGACTCTTCATCCTTATCTGCGGAAACAAAAATGATCTCCAGGTCACCTTTTGGGGAAAGTTTGTCGTACACCTCCACCAGAATCGGGGTGAACTGTTGGCACAGACCACACCACAATGCGGACAAGTATAAGGCGATCTTCTTCCCCTTCAGGCTATCGACCTTAACCTGATATAGGACAGAAGATTCCTCATTTGAGCTCTTTCATATAGCAATCAGCAAGGAAAGCACACTAGATCACGCAAAATCCGGCAGAATTATGAAAAAACTCTTAAACCTATTTTAATTGTATCAATTCAATCTTAAACCTTTTGCAATTATATCAATTTAGTCCACTCGGTCAATTTGATCGGCCGTTACTGACATGATAATTTTTAATAATACTTTATGCTTTTCAAACCTTTTTATTTTTGCTTTTCTTTAATCTCTTCTTCCTCCTTTTCCTTTTTCCCGTAGAGGGTTGCGAGCCTCGCCCGGCCTTACCTAGATCTGGGTGAGGCTAGCCTCACTATTGCCTTGCCGACGGCAGCCTAAGGCAGCCTTGCCTAGATCTAGGCAAAGCCGCCTCGCCCAGGGCCCTAGGCGAAGGTGACCATGGCCTTGTTAGTTGTGGGCGAGCCTCACTAGAACCTCCTCGTCTAAAAAAAAGGAAAAGGGGAAGTGAAAAAGAAAATAAAAAACAAAAGGAAAAATAAAAAATTCGGAAAAAAATATTGTTAAAAATTGTTCACATCAATGTCGGCCATACGTTTGGTACTGGCCAACAAAAATTGGTCAAATGAACTGAATTAACATAATCGTAAAAGATTTAAAATTGAATTGGCAAAAAGAAAATGTTTATGATTGAAATGACATAATCACCATAGGTTTGATTATGACTAGTCTAATAATTTTTTCCACAAAATCCTGAAAATGCTCAAGATACATCCAATCCGACTAGAGAAGCATCAAGCAAGAATCAGATCCCAATTCGAAATCCAAAAGCCGATCACCAGAACAACGATTTCTTGCACAAAAACAGGTGGTTACCAGAACAACCCACGCAAAGGCCACAGAGAATTTCAACAAGGACGCCTACCCACAATTCTTTTTTTCTCCTTTCCTGAAAGAGCAAAAGTGAAAGAAGAGAACCGAGTATTACCTGATCGCCATTGTTCCGGATGAGGAAGTCCCTACTCGGAGAAGACAAGAGGGACTGAACATCGTGAGAAGCTGCGTCTCCGACAGCACCTGCCATTCTCTCTCACTTGACTCTCGTGATTTGGGGTTGCTGCCGAGCCTTTCGCGTGAATATATATCCAAGATAGAGAAAGATACCACACATATAGTTTTCTTGGTAATCATAAGGGATAATGACATGGATGGTCCCTAAATTTTAGTCTAACGTGCAATGTAATTGTTGAATTTTTTATTTGTTCAATGTGGTCCTTAAATTTAAGCTTAACATTCAATGTGATCATTAAACTTTTAATATGTTCAATATGATTCATAAAATTTTTATATATATTTAGGGTCCGTTCGTTTCGCAGAAAATGGGCCATTTCCGGAAAACATTTTCCCAGAAATATTCTCTGGTCTTTGGCTAAAACCTGAAAATGTTTCGGAAAATGTTTTCCAGTGTTTAGTAAGGAAAATATTTTCTAAGACTTCACCATTTAGGCATCCATCGCTTACTGACCTATAAATCAGTATATAACGCACATATTTCTCATGAAAGAGACCAAATGAATCTTCACTAGGCTTGTCTACTATGAAGGAGTTAGCTCTTAATCCAGAAAACTTAGGGTTGTATTGTAAGAATGTATTACCTTACTTTGTCTGTGTCAATGTGGATGTCTAGCTTAATCAATTTCCCTTTGTAGGTCACACAACAGGACTTGCAAGACACATTTCAGCCTCCATTTCAGAGTTGCATTCAACAAGGGAAAGCAAGCTGCTTAATGTACGCCTACAACAAAGTATCAACTTGATATGAACAAAGATTGATGAGAATTTAGATATGCAACCAATTGGACACTACAAGTTACCATAACATCTGTTTGTTCTTTCCTCTTCCTTTTCCCACCTGTTTCTTCATCTCTTCATCCTCACCTTTTTCCACTGCAGCAAGATTCTTAGATATCTGTAATGTTATCAAGTTTAAAGTGGGAAATATATCATCTTCAAAGAAATATAATTTAACTATAAGGAAATTGTCAACTTAAAAGATAAAAGTGTAGTGAAATAGGATCTGTTTCATTGTCATTTGAGCAGTACTTAAAGTAGCTAATATAGATTACAGACAATGTCTTTCTGTTGAATTATTAGTTTTGAAGGAAGAAGTTCAAGTACAGGATGAACATTCAATTGCTTGATGCAACTAGAATGTTGCAATGGAACTCCCATCTTTATGCTTGAACCTTTTGGCATTGGCACAAGTCCAAACTGTGATATGGTGGAAGCCTCCCTAGATGGGCTGCTACCAACATACCAAGACATTGAATTGATAGAACTTATGTATTAATAATGCAAACGAATATCCACCAATTCTTGAAATGTTAAAGTGAAAAGACATAGATCATTGGCCCAACATCTGAATCCCACTGTCAAACTAAATGACTGCCAGAAAGGTCATAATATGTCGAGCAGACACTCTTGAAACAGCAAAAAATTGCAGCAAGGAACTAAGATAAAAAAAAAAAAAAAAAAAAAAAATGCCAGAAGTATGAAATCCAGCACAGTTCCATCCATGAGAGACTGATTTTCTACAGCACATTCTATTAAACACTGACAGAAGATTGTCTACATGCACAAGCCATTCGGAAAACCAAATAGAAACTTCATGAACCTGATTCACCAAGACTATCTCTTGTCCTTTAAAAAGAGTATCACAAGCAGTGAAAGGTCTTGGATCATCTCACAAGCTTGCAACAGCAAACAGGATTCAATCCACGATTGATTGCTCCAACAGAATACGTCAGTCCCAACATTTAATCAAAAAAACAAAAAGGAAAAAGTCCACAAGAAAAACAGGAAGGCCAACACGAACAAATGGGTCCATTCACCCAAGTGAAGACCGCGTCTTGAACCACAAAATTAAAACTCTGCAGTAAAATCTTGAAGTCTCTCGAGCTTACCTTCCTCTCTTTAGACCCAGAACTCAAGTACAAACTATTCACCAACGAGTGAGCTTTCAACAAGTCATGCTAAGATCACAGGAACAAGTCACTCATCCTGTCTAAAGGGTCGCTGCCTTTTCTCTTGACCAGTAAAAGAAACTTTGTTGCACCTCATAATCCAGGAACAACATTTTCAGCATACGCATCCCGAAGACAATTTATTATCTCCCTAATGCATGCAAGGCAAGTCCCACTATGCAAAGTCGAATGAAGAATACTATTGAAAAGAAGATGAAATGAACAAACAGAGAGATACTAGTTCTAAACACAGCGGAGATGGATGAGAATCATCACATCCTGGAAGAAGCGAAAGGAGCAGAGCTGGCGAACTTCACGAAGCTCCTCTCTCGATCTTCCATCTCCAAAAGAAAAGGAAAAAAAGGAAAACGAAAACGATGGCTTCGGAACTATAAAATGACCATTCACACCAGCCCATCTTCCGATTCGAATCCCTGAAAGCACCTCGAAGAACGAGATGCGGATGAAGTTCAAAACCCTTGAAAATAAGCTCCTCTGCACACAAATTCTGAAGCCACTAAATCCCCGTAAGCACAACGAGATGCGGATGAAGTTCAATCTGTGCATGCGTCGCTTGAAGACAACTTCACGTGGAAGAGTATGAACTGACCAGCAGTGAAGAGGAAGCAGGGCACGTCGCGGAGATCGAGCACCGCTGGACGAAGGAACGCTCCGCCGCTGCTGATCGTCGGCGTCGAAGGAGGAGGAGGACGAGATCAGAAACCCGGGCTTCGTGAGGGCGGAGATCCAGCACCGCCGGATGAGGGATGCTCCATCGCTGCTGATCGTCGGTGTCGAAGGAGGAGGAGATGAGATCAGAAAACCGTGAGAAAGAGGACAGAGATGATGAGATCAGAAAACCTACGAAAGTGATTTCCGAGAAAATCATTTTCCACATTCTCGATTTTCCATTGACCGGAAAACATTTTCTTTGACCATGGTTCTCCGCGAAACGAACGACCCTAAACATATAAGCGCAATCTAGCACCCAGAAGAGCCTTTTCTCATAGCAAAATCAACACTTGAGAGGCTTTCAGACAGCCCACATTACTCCAATCACAACACATACAAGATCAACAACACTCCTCGAGCAAAGGGTAAAAGAAAATACGCACAAATCCACAACAAAACAGCAACACATGTCTCCTATCAGACATGCTACTTCACAGTACTACCTAAAACTTCCAAGCTTGTCATCCAAGGGAAGGCGCGACCAAAAAGAGAACAACCCACCTCAAAAAGATTAAAACTTTTCGACCTCGTACTCCAAACCGGCGGAGACATCCACCTCTTCGGGGCTCCTCAGCGGGGAGGAGCCGCGGTCAGGGGCGGTGCGCGCGCGCGGCTGGACGGAGTGGAGCAAGCGCCTCCCGATCGCCGTGGCGTACGCCTGGAGGACGTCCGCCTCGTCGTCGTCGTCGTCGGCGGAGGCGCCGGCGCCGGTGGAGGCGAAGGCCTCCCGCTCGACGGCCCGCGCGACGGACGCCGCCTCGTCGGGGCGCAAGGTGCAGTAGCGAGCGGAGAGCGCCGAGGGAGAGGACAGCGTCTCCACGAGGCGGAAGACGAGGGCTTCGCGGGTGGGCTGCGTCGGAGGCCAAATGCGATAGGCGACGTCCGGGTCGGGCTGTTGTTGCGGCTGCGGCGGCGGCGGAGCTTCTTCCGATTCAGACATTGGAGAATCGATTTGATGGGCAGTGTTGGTGGAGCAAAGCGGAGATTTTGGGCCTGCATGGTTGTATTCTTTTTTTCTGATCAAGAACAGATTTTCTGTTTTTGTTTTTTTTCGAGAAAAAAAAAAAATAAACACGCGTTTTACATTTTTATTCCAAATCTATTTTTTTATTTTCGAAAACAAAATTGAAACAGAAATAAATAATAAAAAAATTATTTATTATTTCTAAAGTAATATTTAAAAACAAATTTTCTCTCTTCTTTTTTTTTTTTTCTTTTTTTTTTCTCCTTCTTTTTTTTTTTAGTCAGTCGTCGGCCTTAGTCATGGCCGAAGATCTCTCGCCGAGCGTCGTTGGACGGGCCAAAAAACCAAGCATGGCCAAGCCTTGCCAGGGGGCGAGCTGAGCCTCGCCCAAGGCAAGGCCAAGCCTCGCTGGGGGCCGGCGAGCCTCGCCATGGCTAGGCGAGGCCGCTAACTATGGCGAGGCGACAACCACCAAAAGAAGAAAAAAAGAAAAAAAAAAAAGAAAAATAAAAAAATTAAAAGAATAACACACAAATTTACCAAACATATTTTTATTCTTTTTTTATTCTCGAACAATTTTACTAAACACATTTTTCTGGTAAAAAATTATTCCCCGAAACAGAAAAAATTTATATTTCTATTCCCTATAATAATTTTTGAATAGAAACACAAATAAACGCACCATTTCTCACTTGTCGGGTAAAGGTCTTCATAAATATTTTTTTTTTTTTTCATTTTTTTGGTCAAAAATCTTTATATAGTGTTCATAAAATAAAACTTTTTATCACAACGAACAGAACGGTGAAATATCTTGAGGTTATATATAGGGGTTCCAATTTTGGAACCATAACATTTTCCCGTTCTATTTGGAAAAGTGGTCCAATTTTTGTTTTGTCCAAAAAATCAAATTTTTATAATTAAAAAACCCCACTTTGCTCTAATTTCAATATAAATGTTGGTCAAGTGGCTGTATTGTTATTTCTTCGTGTTGAGATAATGATTCCATTATTCATGCATCTAAAAAGTGCTTTTTTCCCTTCAAATGACCGGTTTCCAATAGAATTGGCAGTTCCAGGCTTGGAATTTATACCAACGGGTTCTAGGTTTCTGAAATATGGTGCTCACCCTCAATTGTCGTAAGTTATGGTAGTCATTTTAGTAATTATCCATAATGATAGTATTTTTTTTATAAGTCAATTTAAATGACATGTTAGTAACCATCCATTGCATGTAATAATTTAGCTTAAAGTCTCATAAAGTTCCATATTCAAGCTTTAATAACTTTTTGTAAATAATTGTAATAACCTAAATTCATCGTTAAATCTTCTTTTTACTATTTGTAGAAAGTTACTTTTATGATTGTAACATTGCTTTACTGTTCATAAATTCAAAGACCCATCAGCGAGTAATTGTCTTTGTATGTCATTATTTTCCCTGATCAATAGTAATATTGCCAATTTTACGGTCAATAATTACCTTAGATAAATTAACCCTTTTCACAATAATCTGGCTTGAAATTTTTTACCCAACAGTGCATATTCAAGTTGGACCGTATTGTTGGACCGTATTTTTTGCCCATGAAAGGGATCTTGCTCTGTTCCATACTGTTGCTTACCAACTAGGAGAGTATCCGACGACTGGGACATTGCACTGAAATACATTTAAATCGCCGGCGTCACAGGAGCTTCGCTTTAGATTTATTATGTTAAATCGTCAACGTTAATGAGCCCCCCTAGCACTTTTGACGTACTTTATCTAGAATGATTCAATTTTTTGAGACACTGATAATGTGTAAAGTGATAGCAAACAGTAAAAAAATGATTACATGATAATTTTTAATATATCGAGAGAATAATAGTTTATTCTGGATTACAAAAAATCAAATCACAAATAATTATAAATTATTGTGTGACTCACTTTTTCAAGAATTTGTGGCTCAAGGTTCCAAGAACTGTTATGCTAGCAAAGCGTGCAAACGATGCATTAACAAACTTAAAATTTCCTTGACCGGTTACTTAACAAGTCTCCATATGTTTAGATGACTTAAAGCTGAGATTACCCAAAAGAACAAATTTAGGAATTATTGGAAAATGTTAGAGTAGAGATTTATTCTCTTTTATGCTTGGTAAACAACGAAATAGATACAAGTGTCCGAGATAAAATGCAACGACAATCGACATACATCTTCATGGTGTTGAGGATTTTACGAAGACTGCTGCATGCACCTCATCATGCACCAGACTTTGGCTCATCGATTACAGCCCTCTTCTGGAAATGAAAGCCTCCACCTAAACCTCCCTTATCATTATCATGGATCGCTTGGGATCCTCCCTTGTTGTTGCCGGCTGTTGGGTTAGCTACGGTTCGAGTCTTTCCATTGATCCCTCCGTTGTTGCCGACTGTTGGGTTAGCTCCAGTTTGAGTCCTTCCGTTGCAGCCCTCACCCAGATCCGGCGAGGGCTTGTGGGCCCTCGCCGTTGGTCGACCGGGATCACCGACCCCTAGCCAAGGCCCAGCGACTCCGGCCGACCCTTCCCCCTCCATTGCCGGCCCTTCCCAACGGCGGTGGCGGCTCAGCCGCCTCCCCCCTTTTATTTTTATTTTTATTTTTATTTTTAATTAGTTTTAAATTTTTTTAATATTAGAAATTTAAATTTTCTAAATGTTTTAAATTTAAATTTATTATTTTTTATATTATTTTTTTACTACATTAACACCAAAACGATGTTGTTTTGCACTTGCTTCGCCAAAAAATCACAATGTCAGCATTTTGGTCGAATTGACACTTAAGTAATCCATTTTGTTTCGATTTTGGCACTTAAGTGTCATTTTCATAAATTTTGGCTTTTAAATATCCCTTTGTACCAACTTATGGCACTTCAGGGTCTGCACTTTGATTTCTGATGGTTTGAGTTCGATTTTGGCAAAATGAGCTCTTTCCGGAAGCTTAGACATGGCTCTAAAGCTATCAATGGCCATGACCGAGCTTGCGACTGTCAACCGTCTACTTTGTCTCGTTGTCCCCACCACCAACTTGCCGGAGAGATGATCGGGCTGCCCAAAACAACATCTAGGGTTTTCTCTTCCTTTAATTTATTTCCTTTCGATTTTTCTTTTATTATTTTCCATTTCTTTTAAGTTAGTTGATGTGGCAGCCATCTCAACGCATCTGTTTTAAGAAACAATAAATAAATAAAAAAAGCCACGTCAGCTCTTTCTATCGACCAAATCATATGGAACTATTGAAGGAAGTGGATTGCACTAAAATTTGATTGTACTTTTTAAAAGTTTTAGAACTTAATTATATTTTGACAACAAATTTTGGGATTTTTTGGACACTTATCAGAAAAAAAGAAAAAGAAGAAGATAAAACCTTACATAATCATGACTGAGGATTAAATTTGTGAATAAATGCGAATCATGCATTTTGTATATTCATTTTGGGAGCTTTACTCTCCCAATCTTATGATTAGGTGATTTTCTCTTCAATCTAAGGGTGTGTTTGTTTTATATAAAGCATTTTTCTGGAAAACATTTTTCATATTTTTTGGTTTTTGGTTTACTTAGGAAAATAAGTTAACGGCAAATGTTTTCCTACCAAAGCATTAATTTAGGAAAATAATTTAGCCTTTGAAAGAATTGTAAAATGTTTTCCTAGATATTTTCTTAATCTTTGGGTACTTGGTTAATGAAATTTTTATTCTTATAATTTTTTTAAAAGTCCATTTTTAATTTTATTTTATTTTAAAAAAAAATTTTAAAATATTTTTCTTTTTTTTTTTCTTCTTTCTTTTTATTTTCTTCTTTTCTTTTTCTTTCTTTTCATTTCTCCTTCTTCATCCATCATCTACGTGCCTCGACAATGGTCGACAGTCCAACGATCAACCATGACGCGGGCCAGTGAGTTTAAGGCTTAGCCGATCCAAGTGAGCTCTAGGGGGCCGAGGCAATTGAGCTCAAGGCCTGCCAGATCCAAGAGAGCTCATGGCTTGCCTAACGACAGTCACAACCAAGCTTGTTGTCAACGGTTGGTCACAATGGAGGAAGTGGGAAAAAGTAAAATAAAGAAAGAAAGAAAAAGATAAAATTTATTAAAAATTCGATTTTTTAAAAAAAAAAAAAAGAGAAAAAAGTAAAATTAATTAAAAACTTGATTTTTAAAATTTTAAAATTTTAAAAATTTTAAAAATTTGAATTTTTTTTCCTAAAATAAAGTCATGAAATGGAAATCATTTTCCAATAATGAGACCCAAATATCTGAAAATGTTTTTGATCCTATATCACTAAATAAAAGAAAACCAATCATATTCCTAGAAAATGCTTTCCATGAATGCCTTTTCCTTTATCATTGAGTTTTCCAGAAAACAAATGCATTATAATTCTTGATTTTGGGTTTTAACAAATAAGTACTCCGCCTCAAGTTTCAATGATATTCACTGCAATCTTGTTGTCAAATATGTGCTCATTCAACGTGTTTTAATTAAAAGAATCATAATTCTAGATTTTGGAGTTTTAGAATAAGTATTTCTCCTCTAGTTTCAATGGCATTCATAGAAGTTTTAAGTGTCAAATATATGCTCGTTCAACATGTTTTAGTTAAAAGTTTTGGCATGTCGCATTAGCTGCAAGCTCATTGTCACAAGCGTTAGATTCGAGCTTCTTCAACATATTTATTTCCTCTCCATACAATAAAGTTGTTGGGGATGTCGAACCTAGATGATAATAACGTAACTATAGAAAGAGATCTTGACTTGTGTTTATCACTGATGAAGTGATGATAATGATGATGTGTGATTCAGTAATTGGCCGCTGATCATTTCACTTAGACATAGTCACTGATCTATCCTTAAAAGACAAGTCTTTGAATATTTTTACCAATTGTGTTTTGATGATATGCCCCGATATCTGGTATTTGGTTTATTTTGGATTTTTATGGGCTTGCCTTATTATTGTGATTTTTGAGATTATTTTGGTAATGAATGGAAATTTCTTTGACCAACAAAAAAAGTAGTATTAGTAAAATTCGTCCTTCAACTAGAACTAGATACTTGGCCAGGTAAAAAGCCTCAACAGATAAAGAAGCATAGTATTCAGCCGCAGTGAATCAAATGGGTTTTCAAAGACTCGATCAAAATCTTTAGAGGTAGGCCGAGTCTGGAATCGCAGTTAATGCCGGCATTTTTTCATCCTTACCAAAAAAAAAAAAAAAGAATCCGACTCAAAAAAGAAGTGTGGAAATGTTGAAATTGAAAGCATATGGTGTTGTTAAATGTACCAAGTTCTGCTGAAGAATGAAGAACATTTGACATCGAATGTACCGATTCTATCTGCAAATTCAACCACATACACGAAGTTGAAGATATATGTACATCATGTCTCACGTTATTGATATCACGTTTAAGTTTATATATGGGGAAAAAAGGTCGAATCAAGCCGTCTTCTTTCCCCAACAACTAAACATATTGCTGATAAATGCTCTTCCTGAACGTCAGCTGCAATTTGGCCTAAAAACGCTTACAGTTCTTGCAAACCAGCTGCTTTATAAGCGTCGAGGATCGGCAAGGAATGAACTTCTTTTGCAGCAATTTTTCCATCCTGTTTTGCCCAATCGCTCTTTCCTTAAGACGACTGGCGACATGCGTTCCAGGAGCATGGGATTATCAAACAAGACTTGGGAGACTTAATGTGGGGAATTAACTTTCCATTGTCACAAATTATATCAATTGATCTGGATCTAGAGCCACTGTTTAATATATAACGAAGAGCCTATTACCATAATGGCGAACCGAAAAAGAACTAACCACCAGGACTTTAGGAATGATCCACCCAAATTGTGTTGAATGAGCATGTTCCATTAACTCCAGTGTGGATAAGAATTTCAAAGCTGCATCTTCAGAAGGAGAGATGGAGCCGCCTGTACAACGACTGCCGGTCACAGACTATTTGAGCCTACTGCTCTGTTTGACCCACGACTGGTCGACTATAAACGTTTTATTAAGACAGCAAATTGTCAAAGTCATAATTCAAACCATATTTTTCACACACACAAGCCCTTCGCAGATCGAGCTCAGAAACATCCACCCAGAACATAAAAAAAGGCGAAAACTGCTTCAAACGAGTCATAGAAAACGGAACAACTAAGAAGTAACTTTTAGGCTTTATAACAGACTTCACCATCGCAGACTTCTCCAGCTTCTCCTCCTTCCTTTGCCTCCTCCTCAGCTGCTTTACCGTCTTCATCTCCTTCTTCATCTGGCTCGTTCCTAGTCAACTTCTCCTCCAACTTCCTGAGATGTTCCGCGGTAAAAGGATAAGCATCAGCCCCGTGCTCCGATATAAGATCCCTTGCTTCTTTAGTCACTGTCTGGCCCGTTGGGCCAATGGCTATGAGTGTGGGGATCCCCGGACCTCGAATTTGAGACTCAGGGATTTCTTCCTCTCGTCACCAAAGGGGAGTGCCAGCCACGGCATCTGAGCAAAATAATTGTCAAGGCTGATTGGTCCTTTTCACTGGAGAGGAAGATCACCTCAAAGGCATTCTTTGTGGCCTTGATCTTTTCGTATGCCTCTGTAAGCACCAGCAGGAATGCTCGGCAAGGAGGGCACCAGTGTGCTGAGAAGTAAAGGAGGACAGTCTTCCCTACCAAGTCCGCTACTGGAATCTGCAATCAATAATAATAAACAACCTTTCAGATGAACCACCAATCGATGTGCAAGGCACGTGAAAACTGCATATATGTAAAGGATTTTCCTAGCTATAAACCTGGTTTCAATCCTTTCCTCAGCTCAAGTAACCTGAGGGATGACGATAATCGGGGCCTCATTGCAGACATTAAAAATTTCCCAGTCATTAGCCTCTAGGTGAAATAACAAACTTACCTTGGTTCCATCCTTTCCAATGACGAAATCCAGATCCCCTGAAACCAAGATCGACTCCAAGGTCTGAGATTCTTCCCTTTTCTTCTCTATCTCCGTGAGCTCTGCAAACTTTTCTGGAGTGAATGGGTAAGCTGCAACGCCATGCTCTTTGACGGTTTCGGCAACGTTGGAATGGACAGTCTCCCCATCCTGACCGATTATGACCAGAGTGGGCAGGGTCGACAGCTCAAAGTACCAAACCAACTTCTCACTATTCTTGTCTTTCAATCAATGGTAATGAAAACCATGGCAAGCTTCCAAAGGATTGGTTGAATGATGCTTCATCATCATCGAAAGGTATCTGAACGATCTCAAAACTCTCCTTTGGCCTTCAATTTCTCATAAACCTCAAGTAACTTTGGCACGAAATCAACGCATGATTCGTCTGTGGACAACGAGAAGTACAGACCCACAGTTTTCCCTTCAAGCTCAGTAACAGGAACCTAGTTTGGCCACATAACTAGATTAGTAAAAAGAGGATGGAAAACCGAATGGTAAGCACGCGCGACCATCAGTTTCAAATGCATCGAAGATCTTTTAAGGTTTACCTTCTTCCCATCAGACGAAACTACAAAGTCACGAGATCCATGGACCAAAAGAGAGGTCAGTGATTGATTTCTCTTAGCAGCTTCTTCCTGGTCTTTCCACTCTTCGATACGCTCCGGAGTGAAAGGGTGAGCTTCCACTCCATGCTGGAGGACGATCTGGACTCCGCTATTCGTTACGACTGTACCGGTGCTGTCGAGAATCACAAGGTGGGGTATTCCCCTAACCTTAAACAATTTATCCAAGGTATCGCGCTTCTCCGCGTCGGAGAACGGGATTGCGAGCCATGGCATCTTGGAAAAGTATCCTCCGAAGGACTCTTCGTCCTTATCTGCGGAAACAAAAATGATCTCCAGGTCACCTTTTGGGGAAAGTTCGTCGTACACCTCCGCCAGAATCGGGGTGAACCGTTGGCACGGACCACACCACGACGCGGACAAGTACAAGGCGATCTTCTTCCCCTTCAGGCTATCGACCTTAACCTGACATCGGACAGAAGATTCCTCATTTGAGCTCTTTCATACAGCAATCAGCAAGGAAAGTACACTAAATCAATTGACCACCACGCAAAATCTGGCAGAATTATGAAAAAAAAGTTATAAACTTATTGGTCGGTGGTTGCTAATATTTCGATTCTAAACCTTTGACAATTATATCAATTCAATTCACTCGATCAATTTGGTAAGTGGTTGCTAATATGATAATTTTTAATAATATTTTATGTTTTTCAAGCCTTTTTATTGCTTTTCTTTTTTCTCTTTTTCCTCATTTTCCTTTTTCCCAAAGAGGGTTGCGAGCCTCACCCGGCCTTACCTAGATCTAGGTGAGGCTAGCCTCACCATTGCCTTGTCAACAACAACCTAAGGCAGCCTCACCTAGGGCCCTAGGCGAAGGCGACCATGGCCTTGTTAGTTGTGGGCGAGCCTCACTGGAACCTCCTAGTCTAAAAAAACAAGAAAAGGGAAGAGAAAAAAAGAAAAACAAAAGGAAAAATAAAATATTTGGATAAAAAATATTGTTAAAAATTATTCACATCAATGTCGGCTAGGACGATTGGTATTGGCCAACAAAAATTAGTCAACTAAACATAAATTGACACAATCGTAAAAGATTTATAATTGAATTGGTTAAAAAAAAATATATGTTTATAACTGAATTAACACAATCACCATAAGTTTAGGACTAGTCTAGTAATTTTTCCACAAAATCCTGAAAATGCTCAAGATACATCCAATCCGACTAAAGAAGCATCAACCAAGAATCAGATCCCAATTCGAAATTCAAAAGCCGATCACCAGAACAACAATTTCTCGCACGAAAACGGGTGCTTACCGGAACAATCCACGCGAAGGCCACAGAGAATTTCAACAAGGACGCCAACCCACGATTCTTTTTTTCTCCTTTTCCGAAAGAGCAAAAGTGAAAGAAGAGAAGCGAGTATTACCTGATCGCCGTTGTTCCGGATGAAAAGTCCCTATCCGGAGAAGACAAGAGGGACTGAACATCGCGAGAAGCTGCGTCTCCGACAGCACCCGCCATTCTCTCTCGCTCGACTCTCGTGATTTGGGATTGCTGCCGAGCGTTTCGCGTGATAGAGAAAGATACCGTGCGAATAGTTTTCTTGGTAAATATAAGGGATAATAACATGGATGGTCCCTGAATTTTAGTCTAACATACAATGTGATTTTTGAATTTTTTATTTGCTCAACGTGATCCTTAAATTTAAGCTTAATATTCAATGTGATAATTAAATTTTTAATATGTTTAATATGATTCATAAACTTTATATATATAATAAAAATGATAATATCGTATATTTTCATATAATCAAAAGACTAAATTAAAAATGAATCAAAAGTTCATGAAATATATTGAACAAATTAAAAGTTTAGGGATGATATTGTATATTATATTAAAATTTATAAACCACATTATATGTTGAGCCAAAGTTTATAAATCATTTGTATTATCTTTTCTTGCTATAATGATCATTGACTCTTTGATTTTTTTTCCCCATATTCCATCTTCCTTTTTTGGGCCTGTGGATGCTTCTTTCCTTTTGGGACATTCGGGGGCGCGAGGAAGGCAATCTCAGGAAATGAAATGGGCTCCGACGTAGGATAGGAAAGACGAGGATGCATCCGACCCGTTAGCAAATCCATGTCTTCATTTTTTTCCCCCTAATTCACATGGTTTAGTATTAAATTCAAATTCATCATGCATGTCGTCTAGCTGCTTAGGGACGCGGGGAACAGACGCGGATGGCCTGGACACGGCAGTTATCTTCTCATTTTATCTATTATTTGACCCCAAGAAGTCTGCGTGTTTAGTCTCGAAAATGATATATGAATTTTTCCAGCTTCACAAAATTTCATTTTTTATTCAAAACCCTCTCAATTTTTGTATAAGTTAGATTTTAAATATTTTAAGAGCTAAAAAAAAAAAAAAAATTATATGAATTTTGATCAATTTTATCGCCCTTTTAATTTATTTAATATGATCCATAAACTGTGAATAAATGTTCAATGTAATCTATTTATTTGCTTAAATGATAAATCAACATTCTTTTGATGATGTGGATTATTGTATGTTTAGGTGGATTTTTAGAAATGATGAGTTAACTTGTCCACTCTTTTACTCATCTACTTTAGACAAAGAAAAGAAATTAGGTGTTGACATGTCCATCGTTAATTGATGTTATGGATTGTCATATCCAAATCAAAGAGAAATATCTTAGATAAATAATCTACATATATCTTCTTTTTGTAGACCATAATTCAAACCTAACGGATTAAAATCCATATTAGTAGATTTTGTTAACTTGAATTAACAAAAGGCAAAAATTCTAGTAACTAAATTGAACATTTAAATAACTTAGAATTACATTAAACAAATTAAAAATTTAATTAGTACATTACAAATTGGATCTAAATTCATGAATTATATATGCCATTGTCCATTAAAATTATTGTATCAAGTACATAAATACCGTCGAAAAGGGCTTTCTGTTTCATTTATAACCGTCGACCTAGTGAAGTAGAAGTAAGCGGGGGACTTCCAATTTCCAAGGAGCTTTCATCATGCCCAGATTTTAGACAATATATCCAATTAATGTTTTCTGGAGGCTGGACCCACCGATTTTTTTAAACCCATTATCACTAATCCCCATCATATCTCATGAAACTACAGATTAGAACAAACAAAATCTATGCTAGAAATGAAATGAAATTTCCTCACACTTTGCTTAATTGTTTTACAACTTTACCATCCTTCTATATAGATAGGTTAATTCAATTTTCATTAGACATTTTTATGTCGTTGTACTGAGTGCTGACCTCTCTAACAAAATGGTTTGCTTTGTCGCCAATTTAGGTACAATATTAATCGAATTATGAGATTTTACCAAAATTAAAAGTAAAATCTCATGCAATGATGATCAAGTTTTAAAATTGTGATGGAATCATGCTTTTAGATGTAGAAGCAATAAATGCAAATAATTTTTTGTATATTAATTCTAGTAAAATCTTTGGCGCTTCAAGAAATGTAAGTATAATTTGCCACTCAACTTGAACTAGATAGATGGCCTAGTGAAAAACTTGAACCGGATAGAGAAGTATAGCATCCCCATAGCTTCATTTTCTTGATTAAAAGCTTCGGGAGCTATGATTCAGCTACAATATCAAATTATTCTCAAATTATACTCTTGAGTTAAAGCGTATAATATGAAATTTGGCTCATTCAGGTTATAATGGAAAATGAAATCTGCCCTAGACGTGCAAAGGCCTAAGTCATTGCGAAATTAAAACCAAAAGCACAAATGAACATAGGAACTTCTTTTTTTGTCTGTTGGAAAAACCTCTGTTGATAAGCAGAGTAACTTGCCTTGGTACTTGATCTGCTCCCAGAAGCGCCTGAACTAGAGTGAGGCAGTTAGACTCGACAGTTACAATTCTTTTACCATTTTCCTTCTCCCACACGGTCGCGAGCTCTATTCCTTCGATTAGTTCTAGGTTTTCAGCATGCAGTGTAGATTGCACCTTCACCTCCCGGGCAGCGAACCCGCTGATTAACACTCCAGCAGTGTCTCTGCACACTCCAGCGGTCGCTCCACTGGATGTTTCTGCTTTGAAGGCTCCATTGACGTTAGTTTAAGGAAATTGCGTATTCACTTTCAGGTCGTGTGCTGTTGCACATATAATAATCAAGTAATGTGACTACCTAGGTATGGATTGGAGGTCACGGCATGAATCACATCTTGTAAGGTTAATCACGTGGGACTCCAAACGTTTCGTGAAATTTGGAGACTTGATTAGAATCTACTAGAAGATGAATTCAATGGAAAGAAGCACGGATATGTGGAATTGATTCGAGCAAGTCAAGTAACATCAAAATTGCCAATTCCTCATGTGATGTTAAAGCAAATGTTGGATTGTTGATATAATTTCAAGATGAATTAATTTCGTTATGTTTTCACGGGACCATCGTTTCCCAAAGATTTCAATGACGATCCTATTGGACTCTGCTCCTGGTCCATTGCGCCACCCTTAACGTGTGTTGTGCTCGACCCGGTCCATTAATGTGGAGGGTCGGGCCATGCTGACCCGAGGCCCGAGCATCAATAGGCTTCCCCGTTCTCATCTCTAAACAGCGTTTTCTGACGTAAACTCGGAGAGTTGGGCAATCCCCTGACAGTTCAAGCGCTTAAAGCCCTGGTGGCTAAAGAAAAGCCTAACCTTCTTTTTTTGATGGAGACCAAACAGAGTGAGGTCTTTCTCCAACGTTTACACCATAGCCTCCATTTTGGTAATCTTCGGGTGGTCAGTTCGGTGGGTTCACCGGGGGTTTGGCTCTTTTTGGAATGACAGCCTCGTTTGACTTCGCTTCGCGACCCCTTCTTTTTTTGACTTCTTCTTCGTCATGATTCGAGGATGACAGCAACTGCCGTGTTACTTGTCTACATGCTCCGGCGGTATATCCCCTTCGGAGGCTTTTCTGGCAAGAGCTACGCATGATCAGCTGTGAGAATCATGCTCCTTGGGTTTGTCTAGGTGACTTCAACGACATCCTTTACCCATGGGAGAAGGTGGGCAAAAGACCAGCAGATTTATCCCGTATGTCTTCATTTCGTGATGTCCTAACTGACTGTGCTCTAATGGACATGGAATCAAAAGGTTGTGCCTTCACTTGGCAGAATAATCGAGATGGGGATGATCTTGTTAGAGAACGACTTGACAGGGTTCTATGTACTTTGAACTGGTGATTAAAGTTTCCTTCAGCAGAAGCTTATGCTCTCCCTGCTGTTGCCTCCGATCACAGTCCCCTTCTATTATCTACTATCGCTTCTAAAAAGCGAAGTCAGAGGTTTTTTAGATATGAAGCATTTTGGAATGAGGACAAAGATTGTCGCCAGATTATCGAATCTTCCTGGCATTCGGGTTCACTGGTGAATTCGAGCCTCTCTACCAAATTACGCCTAGTTGCTTATGCTTTGCTTCGGTGGAGTCGTCTCAAATTCGGGAACAACCATACTCGCATCACTGAAATTCAGCAGCAGCTTCTACAAATCACTAACCAGTCTATGCCTCCTTATGACAAATCCAAAGTTATGGCTTTGAAAACTGAATTACATAATGCATGGCAGCGCGAAGAACAGTTTTGGGCCATGAGATCTCGTATACATTGGCTGAAATGGGGGGATCGAAATACACGTTTTTTTCACGCAACTACAATCCAGAGGCGACAAAGGAATAAGATTACGATGCTCAGGGATGAAACGGGGGATTGGGTCAGGGATCCTACTCGGCTTCAGGAGATGACAACTTCTTTCTTCTCATCATTATATACCACAGTCGGACCTCGCAACTTTGAACCTATTTTAGATCAGTGTCCTACAGTGGTGACGCCAGCCATGAATAACGCTCTAACGTCATTGTTGACCTTGGAAGAATTGAGACTAGCTACGTTTCAGCTGGGAGCAACCAAAGCTCCTGGTCCTGATGGGCTGACTGGTCTTTTTTATAGGACTCATTGGGATATTATCAAGGATGATTTCTTCAAAGAGGTTCAACATTTCTTTCTCTCAGGCCGTTTCCCTTTAGCCTTAAATAAAACAGTTATTACTTTGATCCCAAAACTCCCTCACCCTGAGAGTCTTGATCAATTTCGCCCTATTAGTTTATGCAATTATGCCTATAAGGTTATCTCTAAAGTGCTTGCAAATAGACTGAAACCTCTGCTACCATCTCTAATTTCTGAGGAACAATCGGCTTTTGTGGGTGGGCGCCAGATACAAGATAATATCTTGCTAGTACAAGAGGTTTTACATCAACTTAGATCTAAAAGGAGGAAGCGCAAATTTCATGCTGTTGTCAAGTTGGATATGCGGAAGGCCTACGATAGAGTGGAATGGGACTTTTTACATGCTTATCTACTTAAGTTAGGCTTTCATCCATTATGGAGTACTCTGGTTATGCAGTGTATCACCACTACATCTTTATGTATCAACATGAATGGCGATCAGCTTAGGCCCTTTCATCCTACCAGGGGCCTTCGCCAAGGAGATCCTCTCTCCCCATACCTTTTTATCCTTCTATCCAATCTATTATCATCTCTTATTCATAATGCACTCGATATGGAGACACTCAAAGGTATTAAACTCAACAGATGGTGCCCAACTCTTTCACACCTTCTTTTCGCAGACGATGCAATTTTCTTTGTAGAAGGATCAGTTCGGGAATGTCAGAATTTATCAAATCTGCTGAATCAATATTGCTTTGCCACGGGCCAAGAGGTGAACCGCAACAAATCTGGTATATTTTTTAGTAAATCTTGCCCTACTTCTCTACAGGAAAATATGGCTAATGCTATTAGAGTACCTATACTGCAACGTTGTGGGAAATATCTTGGTATACCATCTGATTGGGGTAGGTCGAAAAGGGATATGTTCTCCTGGATACTAGCTCGAGTGAATACTAGATTGGAAGGTTGGAAGGAAAATCTTTTCTCAAAGGCGGGGAAAGAGATTATGTTGAAGGTTGTAGTACAATCCATACCACAGTACACCATGTCAATATTTCGACTACCTGTTTCTCTATGTACATCTATTGAATAGAGAATCGCAAGATTTTGGTGGCGTAATGATAAACAACGAGCGAGGCATACATTGGCGAAATTGGGAGGTACTAAAACGAGAAAAGGCAGCTGGTGGTTTAGAGTTTCGGGATCTCCTCAGTTTTAATTTAGCCATGCTGGGTAAGCAAGCATGGCGACTACTTCTTCAGCCATCCTCCTTGTGGGGTAGAGTTTTTAAAGGATTATATTTTCCAACCACACGGTTTGATGAGGCAGAAAAAGGCTCTCGCCCGTCATGGGGTTGGCAGAGCCTTTTGAGTGGACGTGATGCAATTTTTCCTTATGTTTGCTGGTCAGTAGGAGATGGGAGTTCCATCAGAATCAGGGAAGATAGGTGGTTACCTATAGGCAAATTAACAGGACCTCCTCAACGAGAAGAGCCCACTTTAGTGGCTGATCTTATTGATCACTCTACCAACACATGGAAGTACTCTCTACTCCACAGATTTTTTGACTCCCAGGTAGTTCACCAGATTGCATCTATTCCGGTACGACCCAGATTTTCCATGGATAAACTTATTTGGACTGCTACTTCTAATGGCGACTACACAGTTAAATCAGCATATCACAATATCAAACATTCAGCGGAGCTTAAACTCAATAGCGCACCCTCATCCTCACATCAACATCCATCTTTACTATGGCACAAATTGTGGAAAATGCACACCGCTCCTAAGGTACGACACTTCTTGTGGTTACTATGTCAAAATAGTTTAGCAACAAGAGTTAATCTGCATCATAGGCATATCATTGACAATCCAAAATGCCCTATTTGTGATCAAGACACCCCGGAAACCTTGGAACACTTGTTCCTGTTCTGTCCCTGGGTTTTGCGCGTTTGGAGTAATCCTCAGATCAACCTCCCCATTCAAACTCAGAATATAAGGAATATCACAGCCTGGATCATAGAGCATGCCGGTGATCAGAAACCCTTACCAGGTCTTCCAGTGATCGCCACAGTCCTTTGGCACATATGGAAGGCTCGAAATGCATTTATTTTTGGACGAAAACATCCTAATCCGCATCGTGTAGCTGAAGAAGCAATGCTTCAATCTCGTGTGGATTCTACTGTTGCTCGTTCTTCCACCTGCAAAGCTGCTTTTTTTCAACATCACGGAACTATATGGAGACCCCCAGATCCGGGGGTTTTAAAGGTCAATATCGATGGATCTTATCAACTGGGGAGCAAAGAAGGGACTATGGCTTGTGTGTGTCGTGATTCGCAAGGACAACTTACTGGTGGCTTCTCAGATAGCTTTGCTGCCTTCTCGGCTCTACAAGCGGAGATCCACGCTTGCTTGCTTGCTCTCCATCATTTGATTGATCAAGACCTCTCTCATGTTGCGCTGACTCTTGAATCTGATTGCCAAACCCTCATCGAGACACTGAAGGGTCAGCGCTCGCCGCCATGGCAAGAACGGAGCCTCTTCTTAGAAGCTGCCTTCCTGCTTTCGTTTTTTCCCAATATTTCGCTAGCATTCTGTCGTCGTGAGGCAAATGTTGCTGCTGACTGGGCTGCGAAGGCACATAGGGTCAATTCCAAGCGAAGTAATTGGGCTGTTTTTCCCCCTCCCCCTCTTTTAGATCTTATTTACGCTGATGCGATAGCTGCTGCTTGTAATCGGTTTGGTCCATAAATATAATAGGTTCTGTTTGAAAAAAAAAAATGCCGACACGAATAGATATGATTTGACACGTTTTCATTGCTGTCTAAATTATTTGACGTATAAAATCAAAGTCAAAAGTGTGTCAACGGATGCGTAGAGCTGTCAAAATATGTGACAAGCTCATATTATAACTAATATTTATTGTAGTGGATTGCAAATGGGTCATTTTTTTTTTTTTTTGGTCGAAACAAATGGGTCATTTCATTAGTGATATATGGGTACAAAATGGGTTGTAAAAAGAAAATTCACAAATGGATCCATCCCAGACCCACTTCCAACCCACATAATAGGCTAAATGGGCTACTTGACAAGTTTAATTATAAGTTTATAACTATAAATAGATCCCTTTTTTTTTTTTTTTGTAATTTTACGATTTTTATTTTTATTTCTCTTTTTTTTTCCTTTTCTTTTTCCTTCTTGCCGGTGGTTGGCCAAGGTGACTCCCGATCCCAAGCGAGGGACAAGCTTGCTGGCAACCAACGAAACTTGAGCTCATCAATCTAGTGAGGCTCTAGCTAGCTGGCCTTGGATGCTAGCGAGACTCAAGCTCGTTGATTTGGTGAAGTTGAAGCCTTGCAGACCACTAGCGAGACTTGAGCTCACCAACATTAGGTGAGCTTGAGCTCACCACGCCAATTTGGCGAGGATGAGCCCTCACTAACCTATAAAGAGACTTGACTCACTAGAATCGAGCAAGCTTGAGCCTCGCCGACCTGTGGTGAGGCTCGAGGTCACTCGTAGTCGATCGTCGACCATTGCCGTGGTTAGCAACCAAACGAAAAAAAGAAAAAGAAAAGAAAAGAAAATTTGGCGAGGATGAGCCCTCACTGACCTATAAAGAGACTTGACTCACTAGAATTGAGCAAGCTCGAGCCTCGCCAACCTGTGGTGAGGCTCGAGGTCACTCGTAGTCGATCGTCAACCATTGCCGTGGTTAGCAACCAAACAAAGAAAAGAAAATATCGATTTGTAATTATTTTTTTATTTTTCTTTTTTTTTAAATAAAATAAAATATCTGACCAAAAATAAAATAAAATAAAAGATCAAAGTCACCTTCAACTCTTTGATTTTTTTGAACATTTTTCGTTTTATTTACGCACATCTTAATATTTTGTTATTTTACTTTTCTAATTTAATATAAAATTTTATTCAAGTAACACATTAACATAAAAAAGCTTAAGAGTTAACTGAGTTGGTATTTATTTTGATAGTTAGGGTTAAGTATGGACATGTTTTACTAATGAGTATGGGTCGATAAATTATATTGCAAGAAAATGGGTTAGTATACATTGATCCATTTTCAACCTAATACAAACTCATTCCAATCCATTCATTTGACACCGTTATGGATACGAACTCACAGAAACTACACATATGATTATGACACGGTAATACGATTTGCTGACCCTATCCTTAATAATGCGTTGGACAACTTTAGTCGGACTCTCTCTCTCTCTCGCAATAGTTAGTATACGTTGTTGGTCCGACGATAACATCCACGAAGAGTTGCGAACGTTGGTCGCCCTTCTCACCTTCTTAATTATAAAAGAATCACACAACAAAGTCTGGGGCTTATATGTTGGGATTAACAATCCTTTACTTTTTCCATTGTAGGTTCTATATTTTTCTTCTTCTTTTTTATGATTTCTAGAGATACGTGCAAAGTCTCATCAATAACTGAAGGCTCGAGAAAAAGTAAATTCCATGTTGAAATATATAGACTAATCCCATGAGTCAGATAAGACGCAAATTTAAATTCGAGTGGTTTTCCCATCTTCATTTAATTTTGTGTTAAAATTCTTTTAATGTCAACGCCACTTACTTGCATAGGAACTTTCTTTTTCCGAACTTTCTTTTGTGCGTAACTTGTTCTCTACGACTGATATCTGCGATATGTCATTTTTTCCATTGGACGACAAGCCTTGTACCTTTTCACATGTACCGTCAGTAAAGTTTCTAGAAAGGGTTATGTTCTTCTCCATCACTGATTTGTTAAGTATTTTTTATCGGTCGTTTGTGAATATGAATATTACCCACTTTCATATTGAACAAGTTTGGACACGAATGACGTCTATAACTTGTAATCTACTCAATTAGACTCTAAAGTTGGAGGAAACTATAGCCTATTGTCGAAAGGAGATCATGCACTATTCTTTCTCCAAGCAAAAGGCTACGAAATTCCATGTCTCCTCGCAAAAGGAACACTTCACAAACGTCTGCAAGAGAATATCTCCGCTTCTTCCCTTCCTCAAAAAGGACAACGTGTCGCTCGTCTTTCAGCTGGGAAAAAAGATCATATTCATATATGCTCCTCACAAGCAACCTCGTTGCTTCTTCGTCACCTGAGGCAAACCAATCTCTACAGGGCTCTACATCAAAACCAATCCCTAAACCATTCCGCTTCCTTCCCATTCCATAATCCTCAACAGCCGCAAGATGTCGCTCCAGCTACTCCAGCCGGCTCCGCCACCACCGCCGCAGACTGTCATGGTGTTCCCCGACACCAACACAAGGTCACAGCCGTCGTCGTCGTCCCAACAACACTCTCACTCAAGCGGGTCCTTCGGGACGGTGTTCATGGTCCTCGCCATCGTCCTTGCCGTGTCTGCCATCGCCTGCTGCTTCGGCCGGTTCTGCAACCGGCAGTCCCGCACCAACGACCCGTCAGCAAAACAAACCCGCCAGCCTCATCCGAGAGAGAACGACATTGAGTTCGGCTTCGATGGAAGGACTCGAACTGGAGCTAACCCAACAGTCGGCAACAATGGAGGGATCGACGGAAGGACTCGAACCGTAGCTAACCCGACAGCCGGCAACAACAAGGGAGGATCCCAAGCGATCCATGATAATGATAAGGGAGGTTTAGGTGGAGGCTTTCATTTCCAGAAGAGGGCTGTAATCGATGAGCCAAAGTCTGGTGCATGATGAGGTGCATGCAGCAGTCTTCGTAAAATCCTCTACACCATGAAGATGTATATCGATTATCGTTGCATTTTATCTCGGACACTCGTATCTATTTCGTTGTTTACCAAGCATAAAAGAGAATAAATCTCTATTCTAACATGTTCCATTAGTTCCTAAATGTGTCCATTTGGGTAATCTCTGCTTTAAGCCGTCTAAATATATCGAGACTTATTAAGTAACAGGTCAAGGAAATTTAACGATTGCTAATGCACCGTTTGCGGGCTTTGCTGATATAACAGTTCTTAGGGTACAGTAAGAATAATAGTACATTGTAAGTCACAAATTTTTGAATAAGTGGGTCACACAATAATTTATAATTGTTTCTGATTTGATTTTTTGTAATTCATAATAAACTATTATTCTTTTGGTATATTAAAAATTATCACGTAATCATTTCTTATCATTTGCTATTGCTTTACGCATGATTAGTGTCTCAAAATATCAAATCATTCTAGATAAAGTACATCACAAGTGCTACGGAGCTCCTGTGACGCCGGCGATTTAAATGCATTTCAGTGCAATGTCCCAGTCGTCGGATACTTTCCTAGTTCGCAAGCAACAGCATGGAACAGAGCAAGATCCCTTGCTTGGGCAAACAATACGGTCCAACAATACGGTCCAACTTGAATATGCACTGTTGTGTGAAAAATTTCGAGCCAGA
Organism: Eucalyptus paniculata subsp. matutina; assembly: GCA_017140255.1. Lineage (NCBI taxonomy): Eukaryota > Viridiplantae > Streptophyta > Magnoliopsida > Myrtales > Myrtaceae > Eucalyptus > Eucalyptus paniculata. The sequence continues at coordinate 26,293,322 of CM029442.1, forward strand.
TTATTGTAAAAAGGTTAATTTATTTAAGGCAATTATTGACCGTAAAATTGGCAATGTTACTATTGATCAGGGAAAATAATGACATACAAAGACAATTACTTGCTGATGGGTCTTTGAATTTATGAACAGTAAAGCAATGTTACAATCATAAAAGTAACTTACTACGAATAGTAAAAAGAAGATTTAACGATGAATTTAGGTTATTACAATTATTCACAAAAAGTTACTAAAGCTCGAATATGGAACTTCACGAGACTTTAAGCTAAATTATTACATGCAACGGATGGTTACTAACTTGTCATTTAAATTGACTTATAAAAAAAATACTATTATTAAAATGACTACCATAACTTACAACAATTGAGGGGTGAGCACCGTGTTTCAAAAACTTAGAACCAGTCAGTATAAATTTCAAGGTTGGAATTGTCGATTCTATTGAAAACCGGTCCTTTGAGAGGGAAAAAAACACTTTTTATATGCATGAAGAATGGAACCATTATCTCGACACAAAGAAATAACAATATAACCACTTGACCAATATTTATATTCATAATAAATTAGTGCAAAGTCGGGTTTTTTAATTATAAAAATTTGAATTTTTGGACAAAACAAAAATCGGACCGCTTTCCGGACGGAACGGGAAAGCGTTCCGGTTCCAAAATCGGAACCCCTATATATAACCTTGAGACATTTCACAGTGCTGTTCGTTGTGGTAAAAAGTTTTTATTTTACGAACACTATATAAAGATTTCCGACCAAAAAAAAAAAACAAAAAAAAAAAACATTATATGAAGACCTTTACCCGACGAGTGAGAAAATCTCCACTTTGCTCCACCAACGCTGCCCATCAAATCGATTCTCCAATGTCTGCATCGGAAGAAGCTCCGCCGCCGCCGCCGCCGCCGCCGCCGCAGCAACAGCCCGACCCGGACGTCGCCTATCGCATCTGGCCTCCGACGCAGCCCACCCGCGAGGCCATCGTCTCCCGCCTCGTGGAGACGCTGTCCTCTCCGTCGGGGCTCTCCGCTCGCTACGGAACCTTCCCCCCCCGACGAGGCGGCGTCCGTCGCGCGGGCCGTCGAGCGGGAGGCGTTCGCCTCCACGGGCGCCGCCGCCTCCGCCGACGACGACGATGCGGACGTCCTCCAGGCGTACGCCACGGCGATCGGGAGGCGCTTGCTCCACTCCGTCCAGCCGCGCGCGCGCACCGCCCCGGACCGCGGCTCCTCCCCGCTGAGGAGCCCCGAAGAGGTGGATGTCTCCGCCGGTTTGGAGTACGACGTCGAAAAGTTTTAATCTTTTTGAGGTGGGTTGTTCTCTTTTTGGTCGCGCCTTCCCTTGGATGACGAGCTTGGAAGTTTTAGGTAGTACTGTGAAGTAGCATGTCTGATAGGAGACGTGTTGCTGTTTTGTTGTGGATTTGTGCGTATTTTCTTTTACCCTTTGCTCGAGGAGTGTTGTTGATCTTGTATGTGTTGTGATTTGAGTAATGTGGGCTGTCTGAAAGCCTCTCAAGTGTTGATTTTGCTATGAGAAAAGGCTCCTGTGTGCTAGATTGCACTCATATGTTTGGTTCTGTTCACGCTTTCTATCTACACGAATTTCTTTGGTCCCCTGTTTTGATAAAGTTTCCTACTTTAAATTTGGGCGCTTCTGCGGAACTGTTACATAGGGATCCTATTCATTAGATCACCAAAAGAATAGATTTTTTCGAAGTGTTCGTGAAATGCGATGCTTTGCTGTGCGAATGTTATCGTTGCTTTTCTGTGGAAAATGGGATGTGGACGTGTTTCATGACTAACGAAGATCAAGTGGCAAGATCAAATCAAACCCCTTTTTTCAACATGTTTTCTGCTGCAGCTTGGCTCATGGTTTTAAGCCCTCCAACCCCTTCACCTCATGTTTGCCCTTCTTCTTGTTTTAGGCTTGTGGTGGCTTGTTAGGTTTTGGTGACTGTCAGAACTTGAAATTAATGACTCGCAGTCAAATTTGGGTTTGCACTGAAATTGCTCTAGCTTATAAAACTGGTATACTGGTTGCTGCTGGAGGCATTTTGATGCGGTCAGTCGCGATCGTTTAAGTCAACTCATGCGCGTAGTTGTGCCCCAGGAGTGGAGTTTGTCTCTCTTTTTTTCCATCGAAGAACCCTCCTCTCCATGGTATTGCAAGAATGGAAGCTAGCCTTGAGTCATGGACCTCAAAGTCGAGTCCGCCAATGATTTCCTCAACATCAGTAGAGAAACAGTTCTGTAAATTACCGAAAAGCAGGACGATTCTAGGAATGCCTGCGCACAGGCTCTCTCTCTGTGTTGTTCGAAGCTTGAGAAACTGGGCGTGTTTGATAATCCCAAATATCCAGATGTAGAGTCCCTATGATTCTTATTTTCCTTTCGGAAGAATCGATGAGCTTCGCTACAGGGCACTCTTTTTCACAAAGTTAAGTCTTTGACTCAGTTCGTTTCGTGCATTAATATCTCTCTGCACAAGCGCCGTTCGAAGATAAAAAAAATCGGGAAAGGGATATGTTCGCTTTCTTCCTATTGGCCGCTGCACATAAATGGAATGGTGGGGCACATGAACGGACAGTTTCGCTTGTGGTGTTCTTCCACGCCTCATTTAATGAACGAGTGCCGGAAGGGGACTTGCGAGTTGTCAAGCATGGAAGATCTGACATGGTAAGTGCAAAAAGAAGCTGAAGAACATAAAGGGAAGTGGGCGGGTGGGGGGTTTTCTTCACTAGTATAAATGGAGCTCTTGGAAGGGAGACACATAGAGCTTTCCTGAAGCAGAACAGAGGAGCTCTCTGCGGAGGAAAAATTTACTTGTCGCTATGTTTAACTGCTTGAGTGATTATGATATATAATGGAATTTTACTCCTTTTTGTAGGTATCAATATTCAAATGAAATCATGTAAATTTGATATCCGATTTAATTGCCCCCTTTTGTCAGTTATTCGACTCGCTTGTCCCGCATTTTCACAACATATACAACTCCAGCATTTGTGATGATAATGTGTGCAAGTCATTTTCTTGTTTAGATAGGACTTTGCACTGGTTCCATGGCCGGAGAGAATTACAGAAGTGGAAGCTATAGCCAGAAGAAGATAGTTCCAGAATTTCATAAGCAAGTACGTAAAGTTACACAGATGCTGGACAGCTATTCGAAAATATCCCTCCGCAGGCACCCACCTCTTTTCATAGAATAATCAATTTGTTCTATAATTTGTTTCCACTTATTCTCAGAAAGGAATTTCGAAACGGATAAACGAGCCGATTTTGTTTTAAAACTGATTGACATCTAAAAGCTGAATCAATTGATGCCGACGGAAAAACAAAAACAACTCTAATATTCTATATCCTTGATCTGCTTTTGCTTGCTATTTGTTTACTGTATCCCTAAATTGTGAACCCATTCGTCGTACTGGAGGGAAACCAACCCCAACTCGAGTTGGGAATCGTGGAGTGCGCAGCTGTAAATCAAGCGGGGAAATTATGGAGTGCAGGGGAGGAAAATTAAGCTTGAAAATGACAGGCTGAGAAGCAGGAGGAGGTTGCAGGCGGGCATTGGCTGACAGTGTCAACAAGGGTAGTTGCAGCTGGAATTGCAGCAATGGCAGTCTGAAACCATGCTCCGAAAAGGACCGGTTAAAGTTGGCCAATTTGAGCATAGGAAAAAGGACCGGTCCTTGCTGGAAAATTGCAGGAGTGAGTAGCTAAAAAGAACAGTACTGCAGCAAAGGGTAAAGAGTGAAAATGCAAAGGGAAAAGGAACCTGGAACCAAAGGGAGAGACAAGGTAAAAGGAAGAGACTTTGAAGGTTTTCTTCATCGCTCCTTCCTCTTAGGAAAAGATGGAGAACTCCTTGGACGACAAGTTTCAAACTTGAGTATGATTCATATGTGGTTAACGGCAAAAAAAAAAGAAAAAAAGAATTGACATCAATGTGAGTTTCAAGATGAATATAGCTTTCATTACTAAAATTAATTATGCTCCGGTGATTAAAAAAGATCACATATATATTTATAAATGTGTGATTTTCAATATAGATTATTATATAAACATATGAATCTAAATTTGTGTGACCACGAGATTTTGGATTTAGAATCCTTATTATCCCTCTATTTTTTAATAAGCTCATCATGAGGTTGGAGGGTTATCTCTAATTTTGTTACTTAGTAGTTGTTCTTCTTTAAACTTTCTAAATAGAGGATTATCTTTTCTTCTATGTTATATAGGTAGTATCCTGAGTACTTAATGCTTTGATAAGAAAGGAAATTGGAAATATATGGAGGTAACTGATTCTTCTATATTTATTTAGTAATGGTAATAAATTTACTGATCTGTTAAAACTACTTATTTGTGAAATATTTGCTATTATAGCATACGGCTCCTTGAAATTTTATATTTTTCTTGTATAAAATATTTGTGATGATAGCTAAGTTAATCGGATAATATAATTTAATATATTAAAATCAACATGAAATATGCATTACCACCTCTTATTAAATCCTGGTTGATGAATGCAAAAGGATATAAATTTTATTTTAATTTCTCTAGTTTTATTATTATGATCATTTCTTTGTAAAATTTTGTTTATTTTGCTAGTGTTTTGAATCGGTAATATTTCTTTTGAAAATGTATACAATCCATACTGCACTCTACTCTTGCAGATATTCTTTTAAAAATTCATAGTAATCCATGCAGTATCTAACAACTTTCAACCTCATTTTAACCCATAATGTATTCAAAATTCAAGATATAGGTAGAGACATAGTAAAAGGACCACGAAAAAGCAATAACCGCATAAAACTTGCACGGACAATTGCCACATGCCTCAATCTCCGACTAGTATTACCCCTTTTGGCAATGACAGATCTTCTCACGATACATACTTGATTTTCTTTTTCAAGTGGTGGGCAATTATTTGTCATAAGGAAATTGGAGCATTATTTTCTCTCATAATGGTCTCCATCATCATTACGATATATATAATACCGTGGGCCTTATATCCAAATTACATAAGTAATAAGTCTTTTGATACTGTGAAGCGCACAATCTTTCGAGTACAAGTCAAGATCCTATCTATTTGTAGGAGGGAATTTTTAAGGAGTCAATTCCACATTCCCAGATGACAAATATAGTTCCCAAAAGAGGATTTCGAGGGAAATTAATTTTTAAAGGTTGGGAACAATTTCGTGCGCTCATTGTATTTCTGAATGAATAAATAAATCCAATCTCTTGGGATTTGAATAGACTCGGTTAATATGCTTCCCTCTAATTCACGCAATCCGTGCGTTTATCATCACGACTCTTGATTCTCACAGTATTACTCATGTTACATTGCCTCAAAAAGTGCGTTTAATTATATAATCGAAGCGTTTGTGTTGAATGGAATACAAAATAGCATCACTCAACGTATGATGTAATATGAAAGACAAGAACAACACAATCCATCGATAAGTTTCCTTTCTTGATAACCTAAATACAGTGAGCATTGAGGTTTGACTACTCGAAGGATCATGAAATATCCTGTAAACCTTGCGAGTCGGTTAAGTATAGATTTTTGATCTATATAGGTGGATACAATGTTGTTAGTGATTTGATGTATATATATTGAGGAAGCAGTTTCATTTACTTAATCCAATGTTTCAGAGCCTTTCTATGGAAATGAAAGCAAGATTTGATGTGCTTCTTTAGGCTAATTTAAATATAAATTGACAGCACGTGCTATATTTGAAAATTCATTCTATAGTGATAGTAATATTCTCCTTCCTTTGTTGTAAAATTTTTCATTATAGAAAGAGGCTTGTTTTGGGTGATTTGATAGAGTGTATTCATTTTAAAAACTCGACAAAATCAATTGGATTGCTTTACAAAAAAAGTAGAGGTAATAACACCATAAATCTCTGGATTTTTGTCCGTCTTACAATTGAGTACTTGAATTTCTTTTTTCAATCAATTACCTTAACTTTTCAAATTTAGTTCAATGTGAAGCCTCCATCATATAAATTGACATGTCATGCAATTTTCCTAACGTGAAGCTTAGGCCTTGTTTGTTTAAATCTTTTTCTGTTTCCCGAAACACAAATTTTTGTTCTTTTGTTTCGGGGAACAAAAAAAGAATAGAAATGCGTTTGTTTACACTTTTGTTCCCGGGAAAAAAAAAAATCTATTTTTTTGTTCCCGGGAACAGATTTGAAACAGAAACAAAAAGTAGAAAAAAAAATTGTTTCTTGTTCCCGGGAACAATTCCGAGAAACACTTCTTCTTCTTCTTCTTTTTCTCATTTTTCTTCTTTTTTCTTTGGCCAGTGACCTTGCCAGAGCGTGTCCGACCCCCGACGAGGCTCGGCCTTGCCTACGCCAACCTGGCAGTGGCCTATCCAGGCCGAGCCTCGCCAGTGGCTGGGCGAGCTTAGCCTTGCTGGATCTGGGTGAGGTCACCGACTCTCGTCAGCCGGTCGTCGGTCATGGCCGAGGCGCGACCGACCAAAAGGAAAAAAAAAAAAAGGAAAAAGGAAAAATAAAATAAAATAATTAAAAATTAAAAGGAACAAAAAAAAATATACAAGTTTATCAAACGTGTTTCTGTTATTTTTTTATTCTAGGAAGACAAGTTTTTTTTTTTTTTCCAAAAATAGTTCTTTTCTATTTCTATTCTAGGAAACAATTTATGAGCAAAAGAACCCGTTTGGTAATCGCACAAAATTTCTATACCAAATTTTAATTTTTTTAAAGAATTAAAAATAATAAAAAGGAATAGATTAGATATTACATAAAATTGACAAGATCAAAATATTATTAGATTAATAATACATTTGCTTAGGTGTAAGAATTCTAGTCAAAGATGAATCTGTAACATAGGTGGTATTGTAATAGAATGTGAGCTATTATTTTATATCTGTGTGTGAGGATCTTTACTCATGTAGTTTATAGCCTATTGAATTTAGGTAGCGCTTTGTTGGAATCAGTATTCACAAACTGAAGTTTTGAACTATAATGCTCAATAATATATTTTCTTTTTTTGAATTTTAATGTTTGATATAACAAATATTGTGAAAAAAAGCACAAGGGATATTGTCAGCCAAATTAATTTGTAGCGATTTCCTTAGGACTAAGTTTTTACTCTTTAAAAAAAAAAAAATTGTAATTCTAGTGCATGCGTAGCTTGGGTTGACATGGATGTTGGGTTAGGGTTGGAAATTTCCAACTATTGGAATGGTGCATGCATGGCGTGGCTTTGCTATCATTATGCATTTAGTTCATAGTATGCTCCTAAAACATTTAGTAAAGACTTCGGTCTCTTGCATTTTGAGCCGTCAATGCATCCCATCTTGATGCTACTTTTTACCTTACTTCTTTCGAATTACAAACTATTTAATTTTCGTGTTTCACGTAAGCTTATAAGGTTTTGGCTAATTTTGATGAAGGGAGGTGTTTTTTCTCTCCTCTTTTGTTTTTTTTCTTTCTTGACTAGGATGCAAGCTTCAGATGGCGGTTTGTAGGTCTTGAAGTGTAAAAATTCAATACAATCCATCATATCCAACAATATACACAAATGCAAAAGTCTCAACATCAATATCTTGAACAACAAAATAACAACCAACAACATAAAAAAACATAGTCTAATAAAACTCCATGCAATCCACGATACATTTCCTAACATCCACTAAAGACATTTGAGAAGTCCATATCTCCTTTTAGTTGGGGTTTTGATAAAAGCCTCCCTCCACGTGGCATTAACGCAGGCTAGTTCCATTGCTTTATTGTGAAGATCCTACTCCAACATAGGCATGGCAAGTAGGATATTAATCACAGCAGATATGGAGAATAGATCTATAGGTGGTGATGTGACTTGTGAGTTGACATAACCATTCACAGATTGACTAGCCTTACTTTTGATCATCTCTTGTAAGGCTTTGTAGGTGCTAGCAACACCAAATAATTGACTCCTCTTTCTCTTACTATTTGGAGTTTTATCCATCCTATGTTTTTCATGAACTGAAGTAGGAGTTTTGTCAGAAATAAAAACTTCCTCATCAATATGGTGATCACTAGTCCTTTGGTCCATTGTCTGCATCATCACTGCTAATGCCAAGTTCATCCGACATCACCAAATCTTCGGCACTTCCTGCTACATACTCCCCAGTAGCATATGTATTACCAAATACAATACATAAGTCGGGATATTGAGGGAACCCATCATTCTTGAATTTTGCCCACTTAATATTATCCTACAATTTTCACAATGATAACATATATTAGCAATACAATTAAACATCTTGCCATGTACATCTATAGTGATCTTCATACCTTAACGTGAGATTCCCATATATTTGGATCATCAACAATAACTGTTTTGTTCATATTATCCTAGCAAAATCCGGACTGTTTTTTCAATTTGTTCACCTTGTTCTTCAACTGTACTTAAGTATATTGAAGTTCTACCCATTTATTGAATTTTGTTCGTATGTTATTCCACCATACCTTGTTGAAAATAGAAGAGGTGTGATTTTCCTTTTTGACCTCTTTTACCAACAAACTGACGTACAAGTTGGTTAAAGGCTCAGTTCACTTTACGGTGAATGCTTCTTTTTGGGATGCCATACAACCCTCACTAGTTGAGCCTCATATGAGTTCAAGACAATTAAAAAGAGAGTGCAACATGCTGCTTCCTTCTTTTCTCATCACCATTTTTTAGACTAAAGAAAGACACAAGTACCAAATCTAGTTATAAGATGATATTATCTCTAAATCTTAGATAGCTATTCAGTGCATAAAAATGTCATTATAGTAGCTGCAAACATCAAACCATAATCAATGGATCCAACTCTAAACCTTGGATAGCTACCAAATGCATAAAAGTTCCTAAAAATATTAGTATCTTTGTCCCTTTGTGTCATAATCTAGAACTTGAAATGTTCCTTAGTGCACTCGGAGGAATGCCCTTTTCACTTTGAGTTACTTTTTGCCTTTCAATTTGTAAATGCCACTATACCATCAGTCATTGCAACTTCTGTGTAGGTCGTACATTGCCATCCAAACATACTACGCTGCCCTATACAACCCCTGGTCTTGTTGGCTAAAATAGAGCCTTTATCACAGCCTATCGCTAAAACAAAGCATCGACAACTTCAACTACTCATGCACACACACATGTACACACATACACAACTATCTCATTTCATTTCATACTCCCACTGGTTTTAAGAGACAAAGAAGCATAGAGAAAAGTGCACCGGAATTTTGGTGCTGTTCATCATATCAGCTCTGGTTTGTTTTAGTCAACCTAGCCAATACATTTGAGAACCAAGGGTGACACAAGCATGAGGGAAGCAACGTGAGAGAGGCAAGCACAAACAGAGGCAACGCGACGGAGGCGACATGATTCAACTTCAAAAAAGTGAATATCGCCACTAGAACAGGTACAATGAGAAGGAATCAAAGCGACAAACTTGATTTAGGGCAAGACGACCACGAGGCGATGTGACTAGAGGCGATGCGACCGGAGAAAGGTGACCAAAGGCGATGAGACTAGAGGCAACGTGATCGGAAAGAGTCGATTGGAGGCGACGGCACTGCAGGCGGCGAATTCAACTTCAAAAAAAAATGAGAATCACCGGTAGAACAGGCACAATGAGAAGGAATCAAAGCAATAAACCTGATTTAGCGCAAAATGACCACGAGACGACGCAACCAGAGGTGATGCGACTGGAGAAAGGTGACCCGAGGCGACAGGACTAGAGGCAACGGGATCGGAAAGAGGCGATCGGAGGCAACGGGACTGCAGGTGGCGAGATCAGAGACAGGCGACCTAACTGGAGCGATGCGACCAAAGTGAAGTGACCAGAGACGATGGGATTAGAGATGACGATACCGAAGAGAGGTGGAGGCGACGGGACTGGAGGCAATCGGCTCGAAGAGAGGCAACCCAACTGGAGGTGACACCACCAAAGAGAACTGCGATTGGAGATGACGGACCGAAGAGAGGTAGTGACCGGATTGGAGAAAGGCGATCAAAGGCTATGAGCACGGGACCGAAGAGAGTCAACTGGAGGCCACGAGATCGGTGACGACAAGACTGATGGCAACAGGAATGGCGGTGACGAGACTGGAGAGAGGCGACCGGAGGTGATGAGATCGAAGAGAGGCAAGCAGACGAAGGGAGAGGTGAGATGAGAAGGGGTGTGAGCTGAGAAGGGAGCAAAAGAGAAGTTAGGGTTACAGAAGTTGTTTCTTATTTTTGTTCCCAGGAACAAGAGGCAATTTTTTTTTTCTTGTTTCTGATCCAAAACCATTTCCAGGCTAACTTTCTATTCCGGGGAACAGAAAAACAATTTGATGTTACCAAACAGATTTCTGTTCTTTTTTTGTTCCGGGGAACAAAAGAATAGAAATCCGGAGGAACAGAAACATTGTCATGCGCAGCCAAACACGTTCTTTTGTTCAAAATTTGTTCCTCGGAACAGAAATAGTTTTTGAACAAAAACGTTACCAAACGCGCCCTTACTCATCGAAAATTAAGCTTGACTAGTGATGTGGCTTGCCTATTTTGCATATTCATGTAAGTGTTTAGTGATGAGGAGGGAGAAAGAGTGTTGACTTGGACGATTTTAGCATGTCCAATATGTCTCAGCTAACGTGGTATCATCTTAATAGGCTACATCGAATGCCGAATTGGATAGCTTTATGGCGCTTTAACAGGGTTAGTGCTCATGCTAGCATTTTTTGTTTGCAATTTTAATGGAGGCCTAGTTGAGCGAATTTGAAAAGTGAAGATACTTGATACTGAACAATAAAAAAAAAAAAAGTTAAGATATTTGATCATACAACAAATAAAAGTTCAAGTAATTATGGTGTCATTATTTTATAAAATAAATTCAAGGGCATGCCAAGGAAAAAGTCCCACGCTTCTCCATAGATGCTTTATGGGAAAAGTGTTAGAAAAGTCCTAAACCTATTGTGTTTGTATCAATGTAATCTTAAACCTTTCAATAGTGTCAATTTAATAATAAAATTTTTGACTTCATGCCAATTTAGTCATTCCGGCTAATTTTGACCGGATATTACTAACGTCAACGCCAGTCGGCTTACATGGAACGCCGGTACTAATGTGGACAATTTTAAATGATTTTTTGATTTTTCAATTTTGTAATTATTTTTTTAATGGTTTTTTCTTTCTTGTATTCTCTTAGCCACTAGCCATGGTCGGTCATCGGCAAAAGGAAGAAGGGGAGGAAAAAGAGAAAAAAAAAAACTTGAAAAAAATATTTATATAGATAAATTATTAAAATATTATAAAAAATTGTCTATGTTAGCAATATTCAGCCAAAATTAACTAGAATGATATAATTAGCACTAGGTCAAAAGGTTTAAGACTAAGTTGACAGTACTAAATATGCACCATTAAAAGGTTTAATACTAAATTAAAACAAATGCAATAGATTTTAGACTTTTCCGACATTTTTCCTAATATTTTTCACTACCTCGGATTCTATTTTATCATTAATTTAATCACTAATACATTTTTTATTTTCCTTATCGATGACTAAATCTCTTTATTTGTATGAATTTTGGAGTATCTATGGATATAAGTTGAAGTGGTAGGACTTTGTTTTGGCTCAATTCGTGACACAAACATAGCAAGTGCGGAAGCCATTGAAAGGGTCAACAAGGACAGGAAAAAATGGGACTACTACTATTACTACTACTACTACTACTACTACTAAGAACGTAGTAAATAAATATCTTTTAGTATTAAATCTAGAAGATGATCATAAAAGTTTTAGTGATGATATGTCTTCTAAAGATGCTTCTTTTTGTAAAGAAGCTATAAATGATGAAATGAACTTAATTATGCCCAATAATACTTGGATATTAATAGATTTACCAAAAGGATTTAAACCTATTAGGTGCAATTTTTTTTTAGGAGAAAATATAATTCTGATAATTCTATTCAAGCTTTTAAGGCTAGATTTGTAGCCAAGGGGTATAAGCAAAATGAAGGAATAGACTAGTTTAGTACACATAATCCTGTAGCATACATAATGTCCATTGGAATTCTTTTTGCATTAGAATCTATTTATCATCTTTGCATTCATCAAGCATATATCAAAATTGTATTCTTAAATGTAGATTTTAATAAAGCTAGAACATATTATTTTGATATACATGCTTTTGTAGCACATGTAACGTCTCTTGGAATTCCTTTTGCATTAGCATCTATTTATCATATTTGTATTCATCAAATGGATGTAAAATCATATTCTTAAATAGAGACTTAAATAAGGAAATTTATAGGGAATAACTAGAGAATTTTTTCTTTCTAGAAATGAAAGGAAATTATTTAAATTGGTTAAATCTCTTTATGGGCTTAAGCAAGCACCTTAGCATTGATATGAAACATTTGACTCAGATTTATTCTAAATTCACTAAAGATGATAGTGTTTTAGTTTGTTTATATGTTGATCATATGCTTCTTTTGTGATCTAATATTACTAGAGTTATTAAGACCAAGAAGTATCTAACTTCCATATTAAAAATGAAAAATTTGGGTCTAGTACATACTATCTTGGCTATTAAAGTTAGAAAAATTAGTAGAGGTTATTCTTTGAACCATAATCTTTACGTTTGAAAAATGTTAGATAAATTTAAACATCTTGATTTTGAAGAAGTGAGTACTCCATTTGATTTAGTATTAAATTAAATCATCGTATTGGTAGAGCAATAGCACAACTCGAATATGCAAGTATTGTATGGTCTATATGTATGCAGTGCGTATTTTTTCCCTATGTAAGTTGAGTAGATATACTAGTAATCCAAGTATAGAACATTAGAATGCTACTTTCGGAATTTTTCGTTATCTTAAGAGTACTAAAAATTTGGAATCTATAATGATTATTTTACTATATAAAAGGATACACTGATGTTAGTTGGCTTATAAGTATGAGAGATAATCAGTTCACTTATGGATGGATTTTCACATTAGGTGGATGTGCATGTATCATGGGTGGGTAAGAAACAAACATATATGGCTCATTCAAAGATGGAATCTAAATTCATTGCTTTAGCACCAATTGTGAAAGTGGCTGAATTAATTAAAAATTTGTTGTCGGACATTAAATTATGGTTTAGTCTTATGCAAACGGTAATTAGAAATTTCTATCCATAACAATTGTCTAAGAATCTAACCGATCCCTTTAAAAAGCCTCTACCAAGAGAGGTGGAAGAGATGACATAAAAAGAAATTGGGCTGGAACCCTTTGACTAAAATCACCAGTAATGAGGAAAATGACACTAGAAGTGCCATAGTTTTCGTATGTTGTTCACTTGAGTACCAAAACTTTTCAATCGTCATTTGAGTGCTATCTTTGAAAAAAAAAAAAATGACCACTTTAGTGTTATCATCGATTTGAGTTGTCGGAAAATCCAACGTGGCAATTTTTTTATTTAGGCAGAGGTGACTCAACATTGTTTGATCGAATCGACATGACCTAACCATTGACACCAGAAGAACGCAACATAGCTCATTGTCACCTCTCATCTTGCTATTTCCAAACTTGCCACCATCGCCCCTCGTTTTTTCATCTCTTTTACAGCTCGCCCACTGCAATGCAACTATCCAAAACGAGGTCAGTCCGGATTTTAAAGCACCATCGCATTTTGGTTGGGGAGTCAATGAGTCAAGAGGACTATTTTTATTAAATTTCGAGAGGGCTTGTGCATGTTACTATGCTAGTTACAGCGTTTGGGCAGTAGGACGTTTGCCCCCGTAATGGCTGAGGCCTTCCATGGTTGAATTTAGCAATTTTTTTAATTATTATTTTTATTTTTTATGGAGAGACAACGGTGGTGGAGATGGGAGAGAAGGAAGGAAAGTGACACCTGTCCCTAAAAGCGACTCAAATTAGGGATTTTGGCTTCAAGCTTCAAGCATGAATTGGGTTGGCGGAAGAGGGGACTGGATTGCAGCGTAAATTTTACCCGGAAATAAATGAAAATGTCAGGATTCGGGACGAATTGAAGTTGGACTTGTTTTGGGTTTTCCAGAAACACGTGAAAATGCGATTGTTTCAAATCGCGTGTGAAGTTTATGGAGCAGACCTCCAATAGAGGCATTAAAACTACAATTAACATGCTTGGTCCATCTAATAATTACCCATTATTTATTGGGTCCTTCTCTATATCTTAGGAAATTTGAGTTTGGTTAGGTAGGATTTGGGAAATCTTCTTCTTTTAGTTAAAAATCAATACAAATGATTGGAATTTGGATAACATAGAATGCTCCTTATTCCTACATTGTTGTATAATGTATTTTCATTTGATGGATGGAAACAAAGACATATAAATGGAAGCGGATTAATATAATGAAATAAGTCTGCTGATGGAATTGTCATTCCATTGAGTTGATGAAGTGGAATTCATGATCGTGAGGGCAACAAATAAGGTGAGGTACTTAAGTCTCGTCTTCCTATTCGTAAAAAGTGAGCTAATTAATCAAAGACCTAAGATAACTTTTCAAAAATCATAGATAAGAACACAAAGAAACAATTAAGGTAAAGTGCACTTACTATAGGAATGAGTGTGGATATTGTGTTGATTATGGAACATCTACTATGTGGAAGCAATTGAGAAAGTGCAAAAAATGTGACTAGCATGGCAAGGGAAAATGTTGTTTGCACCACGTAACAAAGATGTGGCTGGCATGGTAAGAGAAAATACTGATGGTGGTAGACTCTTGACAACGACGAAGAACAATGTAGACACATGCTTGTTTGGGTGATCATTATTGACAAACAACCTTTTTCCTTGTTCGAGCATGTTAATTTTTCGTGATTTTGTCATTGAATTACAACCTCTCTTCCAATATTTGTCACAATTTACAATAGATAGAGATTGTATGTGTTGGAGAAACAACTTTAAATGATTTTGATAATTTCCAAACTATCTTTACTATATATTTACTATGGTATTTGTAGATGTTCGTGACAAGTAGTAAAGACTATGCGATGGCCATGGTGTGATCCAGATGGTAAAGGTCGCTATATGTCTTGATACAATTTTTCCATAAATAGGACCAACAAACCTAAAGATCAGTTGTTGTTGTCGATGTTTGTATCAATGTTGTGTACATTAGGGCATTGAAACTATGGAAGCAACGTTCATATGATAATGTTCATTGAATCAACAAACTAGTTGTTGTGGTTAAGGATATGCTCAATAGTAGAACCTAGATGATAATAGAAAATGAAATGCTATGTTGTCTGATAGGTCTGTCAGGAGCTGCAGCGAAGAGACATGGCATATTTATTTTTGGTAGTCTGCGGATGTTCTGGAAAAGGATTGTATGGGCAATTTTACCTTTGGATAGTAGCATCAATGGTAACTCTAATAACTCTTTACTTCCCTAACTCACCTCCAATGGATGGATTGAAGATGAGTATAAAAGAGATCCCAAAAGTAAAATGTTAGAAACATGCAAATACAAAGACTAAAAATTTGCTATAAGTTGTGTTCTGAGCAAAACGCTCTCTTTCAACCATTTCTCTAAGTATTGTATTCTTGTTGTTTGAGTAATTGTACTAAAGATTAGATGTACAAGAGTAATGTCGTGACTTAACCTCAGGTGAACCACCTAGAGTTTTGGCTAATGGATTACTAAGCCTAAATTTAGCTCGGGCTATGCTAAGCCTATATTAATTCGTGACTTAAGTTCAAATTCTTAATAAGCAAATGATTTTTTAACTAGATTCTTTTAACTAGAATTCGTCACTAATCGATTTATGATAAGTCGATTAGACACCTAAGTAAAATAACGAGAGGATTATTTTACTTCTATGAATTAGAAATTTTGAGTAGGAGGACTTGATTACACTAATTTCTCTAATGTTTTTTCGGTATTATTCCTTTCATGAAAAATATTTATCAGGCAGCTTGAGCTCATTTTATTACTCCCTAACATGTGAGATAACCATGTAGGTGCGCAATCTATCAATTTAACACCCAATAAAATAATAAATAAATTGCAAAACTTACCTCATAGCAATGAAAGTATTTACAATGTTAACTTTGAATTCATATCAATAGCCTAAATATGATTTTTAATTAGCATACAATCACTCAATCTGTTAGTATTTTCTCTTATTTAATGTACACAAATGTATCTATACTAACATGACATGGAACGTGCAACCTAACGTCATGCGATGTTACTTACGTGACTTAATCTAATGACAAGCAGATATTAATGCAACTATTCTAATATGTCACATGTTTAAATGATCCTAAACATGCAATGACTAAATGAAGTGCAAGAGATGACCTAATTCTACATGACACACATGATATTCGCTATGTTTTATTTTCTTTTTAATTAAGAATTCGAAATTAAAATCACCCAATAATTAAACATGCAATTTTAATTAAGGAAAAGGAAATCTAACATCAAAAAGCAATGTTTTTGGTTTTTTTTTTTGAAAATTCGGAATAAATAAATAACCTAATCCAAACATGAAAGCTAGCCCAAAACAAGCAAAATTCTAGCAAGAATCAAATCTAATTCGAAAATACTTTTTTTTGGGTTTTCTTTTTTAAGATAAGCAATCCAATAATGGATAGATATTTAATTAAATAATGCAATCCACAATCTTATGTTATCTATATCAATAAGGACATGAAATATACCAATGATCATATCTAAGTGATTATGAATATTGATGGAACGCTTATCTGTTCAAATTTGGAAATTGGTAAATCAATGATTGTATCCAAATGATTATGGATAGAATGGAAGATTTTCCGTACCCTGAGCATTGTATCATGTAGTTAGAGATGGCACTATCCTCAACCGGGGGAATTGAGTTAACCTATGGTTGAGGATAGTGTCGTAAGGCATGTTAACTCAACTGTTGGCATTTAACCCACCCTCACTCACTCTAAGCGTGGGAGGCTACTATACCTGCCTACCCAGTAGCAGTCAAAATTGAAATTCTAACGTGGTGTCTACCTTCAGTACCATAAGGTTTCTTAATTCCATGTATATCTTTGTCTTCCCGATAGAGAGGGAATATGAGGACAACGTGGGTCTCTCACCCCAGGGTAGTTCTCTCGTCTGTTTCCTTCATGAGCCTTTTAAGGATCTGCTAAGGTACATTGTTAAGTTAGGAAAGTTTTCTAACTTGAAGAGTATTTTAGGATTTTGTGGATATTACATTATTTAAGTAAATATCTAATAGAATATTCGAATATCCACCATAATATGTCTAATATATCAAAATACACAAATCATCCAAATAAGGCAGTAAAATATGTAGAATATACTAAAAGATAAGCATCTAACCTAATTTGAGGAACCATGGGGTTTGCTCCAGTAGACACCCTTCCAACATTCCAACATGAAAGGGGGAGGTGGGGAGTTCGAATTTCCACTTTCGCCGGGTTAGAGTGGGGATAAATTAGTTTCAAGTGTGAGTTTCGACTCCCATGCCCTATAAGAAGGCATGACAAAAGTCTGAGAGTGAGAATTAGAATAGGAGTAGCGTAAGACTAACAAAAGAAAAAAAAAAAAAACCTAATCTGAGAATACTCTTTCCAAATTTGGATCAAGTGCAACCGGCTCCACAGTGGGACGGCGAGTGGTGAGAGGCAGCTAGTGGTGGCAGACAGTGGGCGACTCGTGGCTGGTCGTCAACGACAGCAGTGATGCTCGTCGGGGCGTGGGGCACGACTCAATTGGGAGTGCTGCAACTAATGAGCGCTCGAGAAGACTAGCTAATTGCCATGTCAGGATTTTGCCACCTGGTTTATTTTTGCTTGTGGATGATTCCAAGTGCGCTCCTTCAGGATTTCTTCACCACCTCATTCACGGATCACGCCTGCTCATAAAAAGAGAATTATTTTTTTCTTTTTTTTCGTTTTACTAATAACCTCCCAACGGACACAACACCCAAAGATCTCTGGTACAGCTACGTGTAATTGGGATTGTTCGGTGAAACTCGACTTGGCTGCAGTTTTATTATCGGATCAGCAGCTTTCATTGCCTCCTCAGCTCAGTTTGATACGGACTAGAGGCAGCAGCTGGGAGGATTGGAACGGCTCGTCATTGCTGGTGCCGTCACGGGCAGGAGCAATAAGCAGCAACGAGGGCAATGGATTGTCGTCGTCACGAGGCAATAGGTCTGCTGTCGTCGAGCTCGGCAAGGCAACGAACGACAGCAACGACGATACGGCAGAGGGCGCTTGGCCAAGGCGTGAGCTCCCTCTCACTCTCTTCTCTCTCTCACGTATTTTCAATTCGTCTTTATTGTCTCCAAGAAAAGAGAGTCCCGTCTATCCTTTTATAAGTGAAGAAGTCAGAAGATTTCTCAATTTTTACTTTCCTTTTGTGCAAGCAAAAGAAATGGTTCTCAAGCGTTGGATGAATTGTTCTGGAAAAGAAATTCCATTTTTGAGTGATGCCAAAACCTTCTCTTGCCCTTCTTTCACTTGTTTTCTCCACATGCTCGTACTTATCGACTCAACCAAATCTTTTTTCTTTCTTTCTTTATTTTTATATTTGCCCATACGAGATCATGGACCGAATATGATGCCATGATTACATAAGAAGATAATATATGCTCAAGATTTTAATCCTTTTCTTCCATCGGTAAAAATATTGGTCTAGCACTTGGCTTTTGCTTAAGCCATTGTGTGAGTGGGCTCCTTGATAGCCGAGTCTTCATTCGCCCATTAAACACATATATTCGGCCCACATTTGCCGCATTTTTTCCTTTTCATGGCTTAGAACTCTTGATTTCAGATTTTATTTTTTTTTCAATTCAGATCACCGATTTTGGCTATGTGGACTCTATAGGCTTGACTGAATTTCATGCTTCCACGGGCTAAGTCCAACTCTCTAAATTAAAACTCAAAATCATCAATTCAAACCCATTGACCAGATCAACATGAATGCAATTAATATAAACTATATAATAAATGCTCATAAAATTATATACTATGCAATTTAATTCCAACATTGTTGTTCATGGGTTAAAAATTAATTTCTAATTTTCTATACAATAAATGAATGATCGGAACTGCTAAAATTTAGTTGCCAACAGCTGTCTATCTTTGAAGGTGAGCTCGCAGATGTTACATTCAAAGACCAATTGAGACCTAAATTTTTTATTATGCACATGCAATGAATATTTTTTTGTTGGAAAACAATCCCATTTTGGAATGCAATTTATATGATGCATGGAAATACTAATGCAAAAAATAAAGGAACATACCTAAAATGACTTACCTTTAAGGAGAGTAGAGCAATTCAAGATAGTTAGTGTTACATATTCAGAACCCATACATTTCTATGGTTGCCCAGAATAGTAATAGGATTTCGTAATGGAAAGCTTCTTTCCTATGACCCGTACCATTCTACGCTTACTTAGTATGGCCGTGTTTGGTTATCTAGGACTCGAACATTTCTTTTGTCGCCTTAACACAAAAATTACTTTTTTCAGGACTCGTACCTTTCTACGGTCGCCTGAACGGGAAATTGCTTTTTCAAGACCTATACCTTTCTATGGTCCAAAATGAAATGTTTAATGAAAATATTTTGTGACATTCAGATTCAGACTAAGATGTCAAGATTTCAAGAACTTAACCAATGGACACTCAATGTTATGTGAGATGAATATTGGATTACCTAACATAACTCGAAATACTTAGATCTAGACTAAGATATAAACACTCATATCCATAATGAAATTTTCAATGAAAAGATTTAGTGACATTCAAATTCAAATTCAAATTGAGCTGTCAAAAATTGGAGAATGCAACCAATAAACACTCAATGTTAGGTGAGATGAATATTGGATTAGGATGGTTCAAAATACCTAGATTTAGACTAAGGTATAATGGAAAGGATCGAAAAACATTCATATCTAGGATGAAATGTTTAACGAAAAGATTTTATTACATTCAAATCCAGACCGAGATATCAACAACTGATTGAAAGATGAGATTCACAAACTCTCAATTTTTGAAAATTACAAGAGATGCTCAAATTACACCTTGAGCACTTGAGTTTAATTTAGGTGATGAGTTACCCAAGTTTTGTTTCAGACACCTGGAGAGAGTTAATGCTTACCCGAGGTTTCTTACTTGAAGGCATTATTGGCTTGAAGGTTGTTTGATAGTAGTGCTTTGGGAATTTAGGAGTTCGGACACGTCCTAATGCTTCGGAGAGTGAATCGAGCATTACTACCTCTTGATTTTCGTGAGAAGTTCACCTATAAAAAATGGTCAGTAATAATAGATATATGCATTCATCACACATTTCAACTCATTTGTGTTTCATGCATCATGGCTTTAACGTGCTTTTATTATCGGACTTACATGGGGAGAGTCATAACCAAGACAATCTGTTCTTGCGATGTAGATACCTTGAAAATGCCAAATGAGGAACTTTTGATCCGAAAGGGCTTTCACTCACTTTCATTGAAAAATTTGTTTTGCCCCAACAATCGATGCGAGCATATGAGAATTACTCTAACTCACTCTCATCATACCAAATAAGGGTCCGAGTATTCTCGCGGGTAGTACGATATCACCAATCTAAGAGGTCTTTAACAGGGATCGTAACACAAATTTAGTAGTGGTTCAACATATGGGACTCTTCGAGTCAAGGCTATTAGAAAAAAATTATATTTCACGCCACCTTTAGGTTTACAAGTCAAGAAACTTGTGAAATGAGATAGAAATTGTCATTCTCACACTTCTTTGAGTGATGCTTTTATACATATGAGCTCTTACGTTAATTCAAGTGTCATAATCTGAAGAGATTTTGCAAGGGAAGTAACATAAACTAGGTTCACAGGTAGAGAAACGAAAGGATCGTTAGACCCAAAATGTGTTTAGAGGGGTGAGAATTGGTGATCATCGTGATATTGCCACCAATCTTCTTCTTCACCGTCAAGGATTTTCACCATATCGAAGCTCCCTTGACTATAACACCTCAGCATTTGAGTTCTTTAACTACAGCTCCATTGGGGATATAAATTTCAACAATCAATAATCATTTGTTTGATTTTTTCGATGGGCATTGGCCTTATTTTTACCAGGCACTGCTTTTTTGAGCCCCTATTTTTAATTCCTCTTCTCTTTTGCTCTTATGTCTATATGCGCCGACTTTACTTTTATCAAGCACACTACTTTTTTTATGCCCGTTAGTCCTATTTTGATTCCAACTTTTGACAATGCATGCATCAAGTGACTACTCTTTGGATTTTCCATAAAATGACTCGACAAATGAACTTTCAAAGATCTTCATCTTCTGTAGGTGCTCAAGGTCATGCTTCTTGAATAACTGCCTTTTCCTTTGCCCTAGTGTAGGGATGATCACCAACTGGGTTTATATGAAATGAAACCATAGGCTCAAGTGGGCTACGCAAAGGATGCAAGTGTGTAGGATAGAGAAAGAACCGCTCTTTATCATCCTACAGCACTTAAATTAATGCATAAATTTAATGTAATATCAATACTTGATGATTGACGCAAGGAAGATCAGGAAAATACATATATATATATATTCATCATCACATCATGATGTTGTCCTACCTCCACTTTGCCTCAATGTAGGGTGGTCATTGATAGGGGTAATTTGAAAAATATTCTTCACAAATGTGTGGGGCTCAAAGTAGTTAAGTAATGGATCACGTGTAGTAGTTGGGATAGAGAAAGAAACTGTCTCTCATCACTTCAGTTGACTTACGTTTTGTGAGATAATTCTTTACCTTGTGGGTATGGAATTTTTCCACTCAACTCACTGAGAATTAGTGTATGAAATAATGTATGGTACACAGCTTGCTTTTCATCATTCCAACATATCCCATTTGATACATTCAATTTATCTCTCATACAATTCATCAGGGAAACCATTGCCTTAGACAAAGTGGTCATGCAAGATTTGCAACAAATGTGTACAATTCAATTTGCAGCTCATTGAGATGATTTATTGATAATAAAAATGATTGCAATTCAAGACATAACACAACGGATTCTATCATGGGTGATACTTCTTGACAATATTTCTGCTAGGATCAAGGCACCTCTAGGGAATACCTTCTTCCGTGCCACCCAAATCAATAGTGACGGTTTGTTCGGAGTAAAAATCTTAGCATTTTCAAACTGCTCCTAGCTACGCTGCACCTCAATGGAATCTCCGATCGAGTTTTTGGGATCATCTTATCAACGGCTACTGCATTGGATTGAATCATTCCCATACCCTCACATTGGATTGAATCAATTGGATATCATCACTAGGCCGGTTTAGTGTTGCTCATCATGCCCTCAAAATAAAACTTGTAATTTTATTGAAATTCATCATTCAATTATTTTTATTGAATGGAAAATGCGATATCCACACTCACCTTAAAAAGAAAGCAAAAAAGAAGAAATCGAAAACAATTCCTAAAAAGCAATAAAAATTTCTACATAAGGGAATGCACAAGAATCCTTTATCAATGGTGCTTATAAGAAGGTCATCGAATAGACTTGTGATTCCTTGCAATGCATCGTCAAGGTTCTATGCCTTTGGAGGTGTTGGATCATCTATGCCACCCCATCCAATTGGGATAATATCCCAAGGATTAATGTAAAAACTAGAAGGAGTTGAATACTTTACATAGTAGTCATATTTGCCACTTGGTTGTCCTAGGGTGTCTATCACTTTCCCCCCCATCCTACATCATTCTAGCAGAGCCAAGGAACGTCTCATGAAAGGTAGGAGGTAGCGGGTCTTGCCTCATTTGCCCTTGCTTAGGTGGTAATTCTTGCCTTATTTGTCTCCGTCTTCTAGGACTTTCCCAATCTTTTCCATGATACTCTAATCCAACAAAACGAGACCTCTGAGGGGCTTCAATAGGGTTTTGAATGCCTTGACTCTTTCTTCCAAGACCATAGTTAGGAACAAAGCCATTTTCAACCATCACACTTTCCACCATAACAACAACATTTGAAATTTTTGGAGTGGGTGGTGATGAACATCAAGAAATGTATATGAGGAACACCAACTCAAATGAGTGGTAACTTGAGCTAAGTTTGAAATCTGGCTTGACATAAGGAATAATAGTCTAATGATAAATTCGACAGTCTTCCTTACCATAGATAGTGACTAGCTTCCTTTTAACCACAAACTTCACACTTTGATGGAGACTTGATGGTATAGCTTCAGCAGTATGTATCTAGGGACGACTTAGCAGAAAATCAAATGTGGTGGGGATGTCTGTCTCTTGAAAGGGGATATTGAAAACTACCGACTCTATTTGCATATCAAGGTGGATCTCCCCAATCAACTCCTTCTTTTTCTCATTAAAGGCTTGCACAGAGGTCTTCGCAGGATTATTTCACGAAGAATTGTGAATCTAAGTACTATGTGAGTTATTAGATATCATTGGGACTTGAAAAATATTTAGAGTGTTTGAGTGACTTAAATGTGATTGTAATTTTTGTTATATTGCTTAATTTATAGTGGAATTTATTGATGCTCTCCCCGTGGACACTACAATCAAACCACATAAATGTAGTGTTTGAATTATTTTCTTGTTCTGTTTATTTATTGTTCAATCGCTCATTTTCCGCAACAAAAACACTCCTAGCAAAATTGAGAGCTTGTCTACATCATTAGAAAATACATCAGGGATTAAAACCTTAAACGAGGCTTTTGTTGGCATCTAGTGGTCGTAGGACGGGACAAAAATTTATAATTTGATAAAGCTTTATGAGGCAAATTTTAGCGAGCATCTAGTAGTCAAGGTTGGCCTGTCGTCTCGTAAGTTGTGAGTCATTGCATAAGTTGATCTATGACGACCGACGACATTACAATTTTGAACAATCGATGTGGATGGACTTTTAGGCGATCATAAATGCAAGATCATCGTCATGAACTTTGAATGTTGACCGGCAGCCCGACCGGCAGCCCGACAATTAATATGTACATCATAAACGAAACAAGGCCATGTCGAATGACCTTGCTTTTCTGCGTTCGCCCATTTTTCCTTCGTCCGAGTAAGCTTGACCTCGTAAATCCTACTTTCATTTGAATTCGCCTTCTTAAAAGCACTGATCCAACTAACATTCTCTCATCTAGTTAAACCCATGCATCCCCCAAATAGAGTTTCAAGCAAAGCGAGATGGGAATCACTAACGTGGACATCGGCCATCTTACATAGCACGATCAACATTGACATAAATAATTTTTAATAATATTTTTTTAGAAATTTTCTTTTTCTTTTATTTTTCCTTTTTCTCTTATCTTCTATTTTTCTTCTTAAATTTTTTAATTTCCTTTTCTCTTCCTTTCTTTTCTTTCTTCTTTTTCAGTTTTTCTCTCCCCTAGCCATCATCGAGCCTCAAGGTTGTCGGCCTTGAGTGAGGGTCACCCTTGTCTAGGCCGATGAGAGCAGCTTTTCACTTACATGGATGATACAAGAAGCTTATTTATAAGTATATTTATAAGCATGCATTACCACCTCTTTGTTGACCGACTTAGACATTTAGATAACAACTAGACATTCATTTGCTATTCAAGATTTTCTCAGCCAATATTGACTGACATTGGATGTTCGCGGTGTTGTCAAGCAGCACTTCTCGACAAAATTCAGCCACCGCCGAAGACTTTTTACAGCCTGGCATTTCTTGCTTCCCATGGGACTATAGAATTTTACACAAAAAAGGGTAAACAATTCAACATTTTCTGAACTCTACCAGCAAATCGAGAGCTCGTCCACATCAATAGAAAATACATGAGGGATCAAAACCTTGAATGAGGTTTTTGCTGACATCAATCAGCTGTGGGACGGGAGGATTATAACTTAATCGTACAAAATTTTACGAGACAAATTTTAGTGAACATCTAGTTATCAAGATTGGTCTGTTGTCTCAAGTTATTTACTGCATAAATTGATAACAATGACTGATGACATTACAATTCTAAAACGATTATTCTGTAGCTATATTTATTTCAATCTACTTGAAAACCACAGCCATACTGAGTTTCTTGCGTACACATTTCGCACTCCTTTCACTTATTTAGGATATA
Organism: Eucalyptus paniculata subsp. matutina; assembly: GCA_017140255.1. Classification (NCBI taxonomy): domain Eukaryota; kingdom Viridiplantae; phylum Streptophyta; class Magnoliopsida; order Myrtales; family Myrtaceae; genus Eucalyptus; species Eucalyptus paniculata. The sequence goes on from CM029442.1 coordinate 26,318,395, forward strand.
AAACTAGCACTCAATTTCATGCCATGGACACCAACATGCGTCCTATACAGCAAATTCTGGAATAAGTCAAATTTTCAGTTCCTCGAGCGAATTCTTTCCTTTCTGGAAGCACTCGTAGTTGAAAGCAGCAAAGTTCCTGACACTTCTATACAACCTTGGGCTACTGCGGTGGACTAATTGATCGAGCGGTCCGATCTCTTTCTCTGCTTCTGGCTCATCAAGCATAGCAACCGACATTCTCAACTTGTTCCCGTTTGTCAATACCCTGTGCAAGGGGCTCTTGAACATTCCATTTGTCATTACCTGCAAATATTGTCGCCAATCATATCCATTGACATACTAAAGACTGATATCTAAGAGAGCTTGCGCAACATGTGTATATGCTAGGTCAAACTAATTAATACTTATGGGCTGATCGTTTAACAGATTATATGCCTATATTTAATCAAATGAATAAATAGAGCGGCAATCACTTCCACAGAAAGTAAAGCATATAGTTGCTCAAATGATGTCCATTGTTGCATACGCCTAGGTTTGCGTTTTTAGACCCTACTGATGTAACTTTCCGGATGTTTTTGTTACATGGATGCAGAATGCATACCTGCATCAGACCGCCCAGATTGATGACAAGAGCATGGGGAATAACAGGAACTGTGTGCCACTCGCCATCTGTCAGGACTTGGAGGCCTTCCACTTCTTTGTCCTGCAAAAGAATTGTGATTGTGGATCTGTCTAAATGAGGTTTGACGCCCAGAACTTCATCCCTGGAGCACGGCGGGTAGAAGTTGATCCTTGTTTCCAATACTGGCTGGTCTCCAAACTGGTTCAAGAAGCTGTTCTCTTCTAACTCAAGTGACCTGGCCATCACCTTAGAAAGATCATTCATCACTGATCTTATCTTGAGAGCATACTCATGCAAGGTTTTACTGTCAATAAGAAATAGAAGAAAGAATGAACACATTCAAATCACTGTATATAACATCATAATGGAAATAAGCAGTTGTGCCAAATCATGCTATTGCTGTTAGGCTTGCAGATTTCGCATCTTACATCTCGAGACTTTTGGGTAGGTTATTCTTTGTGCATCTCTAATTTAATGGAACCACATGATCACTTCTTTCAAAACAATATTTTTGGATGGTGCTGTTCTTGTGAAATCATGTTGAATTAGCAAGGAATTCCCATAGAGAAACAGCAGCTTTTCATTTTCCGTGAGTATATACGACTGCAAATTGGGTACATGAAGCAGAAATTTGGCAATTGCATGTAAACATACCCAAAATCGGCAGGATTTTCAGGCCAAAGATTCATCCTCCTTTGATCTTCGGGAAATACTCTAAGTAACAAGCGGTAGCAACAGGTTTCAGCTTGGTTATCAGATACAACCAAGTCATTTCCATAACCATAAGCCTCATTTGGAGATCGTGAATATTTCTGTTTCTCTTCAACTGGCAATGCAAAGAACTGTTGAGCAACTTCACGCACTTTGTCAAGACATTCAACTGATATTCCGTGTCCAGTGGCCTGAAATTTAGGAAACTATGTTCAACTTGAAGGCTCTAGCATATTTTTATGGGGGAAAAACAGCTGCCAAAACCTAATATTGATGAAAACATATCTTGACAATTTGTTCGCATAAGAAAATGAGAACCATGGAAACTCAATAATGGGCGAAAGAGGGTGTGGGAAATCTAACTCAAGACTTCCTGAGCATGCAACGACCATGCAACTATTTGTTTTAAATGTTAAGCAGTCAGACTACAATTTATAAGTCATTGTATAGCAATATGGAGCAAACCAACAGGAATTAGCCACCCAAAGTAGAGAAGCTTTTTTTCCCTCTACACTAAAATATAGAGAAGCCGAAAAAGGAGCAACCATCACTGAAAAGAACCAGGTTTCTGTAAAAAGTTTGCATTATGTAGCCCCAAAAGAAACCAAAAAAGCTGAAAAAGGGAAAATCGGCCGAAACATATTGCAGAGATAGAAACCTGGAAGCATCCACAAGAGCTGAGAATTGATCTGAGTTTCTGAAGTTCATCTTCTGAGGACAGAAGGCTGATATCAATCACTGGGAATGTCACGGGAACATCACTGTCTGTTTCATAAACCATCGTAAGTTCTTCTCTGAGGGGGAGAGGGACACAGAGAGAGAGAAAGAGACCTTGGCCTTGCTTCTTGGTGTTTTGATTTCGATGAGAAAGAGTTGGGGAGAAGGAGCTTATTTATACTCGTCTTGAATGATGGTCAAAAACTTCACACCGGCAAAAAGATACCGTCTCTCACTCTCAATGTTCCATACGTGGAGGAACACAAGGGACCCAGTTGCTCCCTCACCTTGAATTCATTATCTTGGAAACATCAGCGCATGTGAAGAGAGAACTTTTTGTGGACAGACATCAACACTTCGCCTCTCTTTTCATGCTTCTTAAGGTTCAGAACACTCCCAGCAAATTGAGAGCTTGTCTACATCAATAGGAACATCAGATCTAAAACCTTGACTGAAGTTTCTGCCAACATCTAGCGGTCGTGGGATTGGACGAAAATATATTATTAGATAAAGCTATATAATGAAATTTTACAAGGCAAGTTTTAGCAAGCATCTAGTTGTCAAGGCCGGCTGATGACATTACAATTCTGAAACAATTATTCTGCGGCTATGTTTCATTTAATCTTCTTGGAGACCACAACCATACTGAGCCAATGCGTTCATTGATTGTTTCTCAAGAATCAATGTAACAATCAATGTGAACGGACTTTCAAGCAAGCATAAACGCAAAATCATAGTCGTGTAAGCGGAAAAGATTAATTAAAGTGAAGTTCTTATGTTGACCCGCAGAATAGTATGTTCCGACAAGGAACCTTGCTTTTCTGTGTTCGCACATTTACGGACATGGCGTAAATAATTGACGCCAGAGATGACACGAAACCTAGCAGTCCCAGTCTTTTTCTCTCATCCTAGTAAGCTTGAACCCCTATCTAATAGAAATTCCACTTTGATTTGAACTCTCTTTTTTAAACCATACCTTCAATTATTCGTCCCTTCCTCTCACCGATCCACCTAACATTCTCTCTCCTAATTAAACACATGCATCCCCCAGAACCCTCATCATCCTTCTCAGCAGTATAGATTCGCCGTCTCCCCCCATTTTCTTCACTCCACACACGCAAGATCTGCGAACATCCCATACGCATTTTTGAAACTCCTAAAAAAAAAAAAAAAAAGAGGAAAAGGATTAAGAAAGAAAGTAAAGAGAAATGGGGTCTGCCACTAAATGAGCGATGTGTCGTGTGTAGAAGAGCATTTCTCTCAATTCTTATCCGCGTAATGACTTTTGATTATAAAACTAAGCCACTTGGTTTTGCTCTCTATCGTTTGACATTAACCATGTTTTCAGTGTCGAATTTTTGAGGTATTTATAGATATAAATTGTCCCTCAGCTTCTTAAATTTTGCATTATCCTCCAATTTTGTGAAAAGGGTAATCTTTTGCTCCTTTCTTTCGACTCACTTGTCAGCCATTTGACAACTATAAAAAAAAGGAGATTATCACGAGGCCTATATGAACTAAAGCCTTTTGTCTCGGCAATTGTTCAATCGTAAGATGAGAGAACTGCCAAATTTAGTGGAATTATTCAATTAATATGAGAGGCATGGGAAAAATAGTTAAATACAAAATAAAAGTTGGAAAGTTTTGCACAAAATCTTAAATCATATTCAAGCATAAAAGTTGGAATGATATATGGCCTTCTGCCCCAAATGATGCTTCTAATTTCTGAGCTTTTTTCTTCAAGAGTTTGATAAGAGGCATGCAATGAAAACTTTGATGATCCATGTAAATTGACACAATTTTCTTTGTTATTTAAACAAGCCCACAAACTCAATTGTCTAGTATGTAAGTCCCATTATATACTTTCTTAATTCATTATTCTTACTCTAAAATGTTGAGAGTTATTCTACAAAAGCTGACGCTGAAAGTGCTCATTCTCCGTGTATTTATCTGTTCTTGTAGCTATTAATTAATAAAAATAAATGGATAAATAAGCATAAGAACAACAAAACATCCTCCGGAGAATCCAGTTGACTTGCAGCAGATCTTCTCTACATTACAACTATAAAGTTTAAGAAAAAATTACAAATATAGGGACTTAAAAAAAATTACACCTAGTGAAATGATTTTCTTTTATAAAAAATAATTACAGCATGAAAAAAGAATGACAGCTTCTATTTGAAATGAGTTGTACTTAAACATCAGAAAACAACTCTTTTGACTTCATTTATTTTACGAGAAGAAATGAAAGTATTCCATTTGAAGCAATATTCCCCTTCTTTTTTATATCATGAATACTTAATGTGGGACGATGCTTTGATCTTCTTCTAGCTGTGACCTTTCGCAGTTTGATTGACAAAAGCGAGGAAGGGGATGAACTCGATCTTACTGCATTCGTTGCAGATGAGCTACTCTATTTACGTTTTTCTTAGGTAATCGTTTACTTCCCAAATGTAATAAAACGATAATGTATTATCTTCCTATTTAGTGAGTATTATTGTCTTGATCAAACCCAGAAAAGAAATATATTATTGTCTTAAAGGCAAAAATGAAAAAAGTAAAGTCTCGCGGCATCCAACAGCCCCACGAGTAGGCAGTAGAGTCCGTGAAGTATGTATTGCTCATATATTTCTATTTATAGAAATGTGAATAGAGTTGAACAATCAATCATCTCAACAAGTTTATTTGAAATTGAACCTAGTAATTTTCTAACGCGAGAGGATCTTTCGAGTAGTGTGCGAAGGCATTTTTTTTGCTTAAGGTTATGTTGTCTTTATTAGAAGGTTAAAGAGAGACAAACATGTTCTTCTTGGTTGCTATAGGAAGATAATTATCGTAATCAACATAATATTTCTCATTATTCCATGTAATGAAGCCAAAGATAATTTTTCATGTAATAATGTTTTAGGAAGCATTTTTCTTTTGGATTTGCATTATAACAATAGATGTTTAGACTTTTTAATGTATTAACTTTGTTTTTTATTTTTATTTTTTTATGTAAAACATCTTTTAAAAATATTTCAGTAATGCCCTAAAAATAAATAAAACTATCGAATTCCATGAATAAAATAAAAGTCAAGTAGTCAAAATATACAGACCATATTGTAATGACAAACATTAAAGTTATTATAGAACCAAATGCATTCATTAAAACAAGTAGATGAATCTTTTCACTCTTATTTGTACTTAGCTTAAATTTAGAATAATAGTTTTCTGGTACAAAATAAAGAAAAAAATAAACGAGTAGCTCATCAAAACAATAACTAGATGGTTATCTGCTAAATACACTAATTCTTTAAAAAAAAAAAAAAAAAAAAAAAAAAAAAAAAAAAGAGGGACATTATTTCATCCATAAGGGAGAAAACAGAGAATGAAGAAACCAAAAAAGAAAGAAAAAGAGATAAGAAATAATCTCTTATCGAGTAGTCCCACATTTAACTTTTTTTTTTATTGGTCGAAAGGATAATTTCATTACTAACTCATAGCCATTCCACAACTTAATCCAGAGTCAATACATAATAAATTCCACAGTGGGCGAGGGGGTCGCGTAGTCAATATTTCGTTAGTGATTCGTCCTTGTGAGCTTTGGCTATCCAGTCCACGGGTTGGTTGGCCTCTCTTGGCACATAGGTGACTTGGGCCCTTAGAAGTTGGCCCAACATAGCCCTGCATTCTTCAATGATCCATTGCTCTGTCCATGGACTTGCCGCTCAGCCCATCACCAGTTCCACCAGAAATAAGCAATCAGTTTGTACTTCTTCTTTTTTTCCATACAGTTAGTTTGTACTTCAGTTACCCAGTTTGAGATGTGTACTTCCTTCGTTCCACAAGTCACATCACCACAGTGTTGAGAGCTAGGGTTTCTGACTGGAAGGCTGAATCGACGTTGATCTCTTCTGCAAATTTGTGTATGATGATGCCCTTTGAGTTCTGACACACACCCGTCATCACGTCGGATCTCCATTCATTCAACCAGGAACCATCTACGTTGTATGTTAGCTTGCCATGCTTTGGAAGACTCCATCTCGCAGGTACAGATCTGGTTCTTTGTCCTTGATATGATGTTTTCGGGTTCCATCTATCAAATAGCCTCCTCTTAACCTTTGCCTCTTCAATTATGGTTGTCGGTCTCAATTGTTCCCCTCTAAAGACCCTTGTGTTGCGCTATTTCCAGATCTGCCATAGATTATCACCGATCAATTCCTATGTCTAGTGGTCTTCACGTGCGCTGAAGGCCTCAAACAACCATTTTTCTATTCGTGTAACTTCCTGAGGAGAGGTAGATAGCCTCAGTATTGGGTTTGACCAGATTTGTTATGTCCATTTGCAGAGTAGAAAGAGGTGCTTCGGTGTCTCTAGTGTTTGGCGACAGATGGGGCATAGTTGATCAAGTACCATCTTTCGCTTGTATAGATTTTCCTATGTTGGTAGGGCGTTTATACATAAGCTCCATGTGAAGATTTTTATTTTTGGTGGAATGTTTAGATGCCAAATCATATTCCATAGCTTCTTGGGACGTTGGTAAGATGAGGACACCCGGGTTTTGTTGATGTGTGTCTCTGCGTTGTGAATGCTTTTATAATCGCTCTTCACCGTATATATTCCTGAGCTGGTCTTGTCCCACATGAGCTTATCTTTCATCGTGGTTGGGTTTAGGGGGTCGCAAGAATTCCATTGACTAGAGCTTCATCAAATAGGGTAGACATATTTTGCTTATTCCACTATCTGGATGCTGGGTCGATTAGTTCAACCATGTAGTGAGGTTCGTCTAGGTTTATAGGATTGCCAATATACCCCCTTTTCAGCCATTTGTCTTCTTTGACCTTGATATACTCCCCATCTCCCACAGACCAGGTGAGTTGCTGCTCCAAAACTTCCCTCAAAGAGTAGACTCTCTCAGCCCCAAGATGGTTTAGATCCTTTTTGTGCCTTAAGAAATACTTCGGAGGGATAGCATAAACCTTTCAGCACTTTTTCCCATAAGGTCGAAGGATCTTGTATGAGCCTCCAAGCTTGCTTAACCAGCATTGCCTTATTGAAAGCGATTAGGTCTTTAAAACCAAGGCCTCCACAATCTTTTCTGATTTTCAGCACCTCCCATCTCTTCCAATGGAAGCCAGTCTTCTTTTGACTACTCCTCCACTAGAATGTCGCTTTCTTATGTTCTATCGCTCGATAAATCAACACCAAGATTTTGAAGATTGACATAGTATACCAAGGTAGTGCTTGCACCACCATTTTGATTAGTACCTCCTTCCCTGCTCTTGTTATAAGGTTTTTTTTTCCACCCTTCGAGTTTCATGTTAACCCATGCTAGGATCCACGCGAAAATGCCTTTCTTTGATTTACCCCAATCCAATGGGATTCCTAGGTATTTCCCTGTTTTTTCAATGATGGGAACCCGTAATTCTTCTGCCATACTCCTCCTTAAATGCTATTGACAGCAGATACTAAAGAATATACCTAATATGTGTAGGTTGATGGCTTGGCCTTGTTAGAGAAAACTCATTTACTGTTTAGAAGTTGACAAAACATTTCCTTAGTCTAGTCTGAATACTCCAAGACTTTAAAGTCAAAGTCTAAAACAGGTAGACTTTAGGATCAAAGTCTACTCACGCTGACAGATTCCAGACTGAACGACACTAAAAGATGAAGACTTATTCAAATGGGAGATTATCTTTGTTTCTTCAAGGTTTCGATTCAAATGACTCATTGATGACTTTATGGCTGAATATAGCACTTATATGATTGATTGTCCTTATTGGAATCAATTCTGATAATCAAATCTTTTGAAAGGCAAACAAACTTAGAAGGTTCCACTTATGGAAACCAAGATCCTGATTGTATGGGCGAATAGGATTGACGGGCTTTTACCACATTCTTAAAATGACTCGAGATCTCCTTGATTGCTTCTATCCAACGAGTAGATTGGAAAAACTCATTTGGAAAGTGTCAACGGTTGTAAAGGCATGAAGGAGTATTTAAGGCGGACTATCTAATTGTATGGAGTAAAGCGTGCGTGAAAGAAAATTTTCAAAATTTGAAGCTTCCTAGTTCTTTGTTGTTTCATTTGCTGAAGCTCAAATTGTACTCAAGAGAGAGAGCAAACATTTGTGAGACTTCGGAAGAGTGTAGTAGTCTCTGGGTTGTGAAGTCGAGATTGCGTGACTATAAAATTTCTTTTTATTCATAGTGGAATTCAACTAGTAGGCTGTTAGCGTTGAAGAGTGGATGTAGGCTTGATCTAAGCCGAACCACTATAAACCTTGTGTCTTTATTCTCTTCCCTAAAATAATTATTCGTAATTTTGTTTATTCATTAGAGATTTAAAACTTACTAAAGTTCATTGGCTTTCAGACTCTATTTCAACATAAAAGTTTTTTTTTTTTTTTACAAATATTCTTGCAAAATTTTCTTTTAACACCTATTCACCCCCCTCTAGGTGTTCGTACTAGCCCTTCCAGGCCTGACACGTGCTAAGTTTTAACATTCCTTTCTAGTGCCATCCAAAAAAATAAAAATATAGCATCATCTGCAAAATGTAGATGAGAGAGTGTAGGGCAGTTTCTATTCAATGTAATTCCCTTCAATTTGCCTTCCCCTAATGCCTTGTGTATAATCATAGACAGAGCATTAATCATAATAATGAATAGGTAGGGAGAGAGGGGGTTTCCTTGCCTAATGCCTCGGGTTGGTTTAAATTCTTGGAGAGTTTCTCCGTTAACTATTATGTTGAATGTGACGATGGAGATGCAAGTTTTGACCAAGGAAACCCAATGATCGCTGAAACCCATCTTTGCCATACATTGACAGAGAAAATCACACTCAACTTGATTGAATGCCTTCTGCATGTCTATTTTTAGGACCACTTGAAACTTCCTTTTTTTTCCTTATCCTAAACCGGTGCAGCACATCTTGGACTATGAAGATGTTGTCTTGAATTTGTCTTCCACTAATGAAGGCATTTTGCTCCTGTTCTATCACCTCTAGGAGCCATAGCTTTAACCGATTAGCCATAACTTTGATATAATCTTGTAACTAAAATTGCATAGATTGATAGTATTGACACCTGATTTTTAGTCGATGCATCATTAAAAGGCAAAAAAGGAGATTTGGGCGAAGAAACAACAAGAATGTGTATAAGAGAGTGGCGGCAAGGGAGTATAAGGGAACAAAAGGAAAGCTTTTATTATTTAATTGTATTACAAAGGAAGGAGGAGATATTTGGTTTTCTAGTTGTTCTGCTTCTGCAAGGCTGAGAACTCTTGCCTACTTATTGGCAATAATCACCAACTTAATGCCCGCGATTTTAGATTTTTAGTCATACAAGTTTTTACTTCAACAAAGATTTGTTCAGTCCTCAATTTGACATATGAAGAAGATTTTTCTAGCCTACACTTTTTGACATAGTGTAAGAGATTTTTCTGGAATATTTTGAAAATGGATCACTTAATTTTGACAATCTATATCTGGTAAAAATATCCTTCCACACTATATGAGTAGACATCTAATGAACACGTCTCCCTCTGAGCACCGGGCTTGGTAATGCCCATGTCCAAGACTGGTGTTCTCTCTTTGGTCGTGCCTTCAAACTTGGGGTTTTGAGGTATTACAGTGAAGTAGATTTGTGTCGCTGTTTCTTGAGGATCTGTGCGTACCTTGTTTTACCCTTTGCTCGAGGAGTGTTGTTGCTCTTGCATGTGTTGTGATTGGAGTAACGTGGGCGTCCGAAAGCCTCTCAAGTGTGGATTTTGCTATGTAGAAAGGTTGTCTAGTGTGCTAGATTGCACTTTATGTTTGGTTCTGTTCGCACTCCCTATTTACCCGAATTTCTTTGGCCCTCTGTTTTGATAAATTTTCCTACTTTAAATTTTCTTTGGGTGCTTCTACGGAACTGCTACATAGGGATCCTAGTCATTAGATCATCAAAAGAATAGATTTTTCGAAGTGTTCGTGTAATATGATGCTTTGCAACGCAAATGTGTTTTGTTGCTACTCGATATAAGAACCGTTTCCTTGAGGGCCAGGGACATAGAAGGGTCCTCATGAGCTTCAGTCTGATCTTGTCTTCTCCATGCCGAGCTTTTTTGCTGAAAATAGGATGTGGACCTGTTGATCACTACCTGTGCATACTGGGAAGAATATGAGCATTATCTCAGATATAAACAAGTGTCTCTTGACAAGTAAATTTTCCTGATTGAATTTGGTTGAAAATTTGAGCCAAGGTTACATTAGAATAGTTAAATAATAAACTACGTTTTTATCTAATAACTTAAACTTTTGGAACAGTCGGCAATGGCCCTACAAAATCTAATAGGTTATCACTAACGAAGGTTAAGTGGGCAAACTCAAATCAAACCCCCTTTTTCAACATGATTTGTGGAGCATCTTGACTCATGGTTTTAAGCCTCTTAACCCCATTCGCTTCATGTTGCCTTTCTTCTTATTTTGGGCTTGAGGTGACTTGTTTTGCCTGTTTCCTCCCAGTCAAATTTTGGTTTGCGCTGCAATTACTTTCAGCATGTATCAATTTAGGGAAGCTCCTCTCTGCTATCCCACCTGCAATCTAAAACCGATGTACCGGTTGCTGCTGGAAGCATTTTGATGCACTTCGTCATGATCATAGAAGTCGACTCATGCACGTTGTTGTGCCCTAGGAATGCTGCTGGAAGCATTTTGATGCACTCTGTCGTGATCATTGAAGTCGACTCATGCACGTTGTTGTGCCTTAGGGATAGAGTTTTTCTTTTTTCCATTGAAGAACCCTTCTCTCCATGGTATTGCAGGAATGGATTTGTCTCTCTTTTTTACCATTGAAGAGCCCTTCTCTCCATGGTATTGCCAGAATGGAAGCTAGCCTCGAGTCACTGACCTCCTTATCCAGTCCATCAATGATTCCCTCAATTATCACTAAAGAAACAGTTCTGCAAATGACCGAAAGGCAGGATGATTCTAGGAATGCCTGAACTACTGTTCATCTGCAGCTGTCTTCCTGTCATATCGGCGCTGGGGCTTACTCACTGTCCACGTTCGAAGTTGGAGAAAACTGGGTGTGCTTGATAATTCCAAGTATGCAGATGATATAATTCCCGTCGCAGCAGCAGCCATACAGTCAATACATCTCCAATATCTATTTTCTTGTTGAATAGAAACTCTGCACAGGCGCCATGGCCGGAGAGAATCACAGAAGTGGAAGCCATAGTCGGCAGAAGATAGTTCCTGAATCCCATAAGTAATTACGTAAAGTTACGCAGATGCTCGACAACTAAAAAAAAAAAAAATCCCTCCATAACTAAGCCATTCTTTTCATTTATTGATCTACTAGGCATTTCGAAATGGAAATTTAGTTTTTAAATCAATTGAAATCTAAAGGAAAATTACACAAATAGTCCCTATATTTTCACTCATGTCCATTTCGTCCCGAACTTTCGATTGACTCATTTGGTCGCGAACTATTGATAAAATGTCCGATCTAGTCCGAACTTTCGAATGGCTCAATTTGGTCCCTAAACTATTAATAAAATGTCCAATCTAGTCGCGAACTTTCGATCGCTCAGTGGTCCCCCTATGATGAAATGTCCGATCTAGTCCTTCGTTATTATTTTTCTTTTTTTCCCTTTTTTTCCTTTTTTTTTTTTTTTCGCTTTCCCTCCGCCGGAGCCGGCGGAGGGCCGGCGTCCGGCGAGAGAGCCCCTCGCCGGCGTCCCCCGCAAGCGGGCGAGTCCCTCGCCGATCTTGCGAGGGAGCCCCCTCGCCCGACGCCGGCGAGGGCTCTCCTCGCAGATCTGGCGAGGGGCCGTCCTCACCGGCGTCTGCGAAGGAGAGCCCGCCGGCGTCGGCGAGGGCGAGGGCGAGGGGCTCCCTCGCCGGCGTCCCTCCTAGCGGGCGCGAGGGGCTCTCCCTCGCGGGCGCGGGAGAGCCCCGTGCGTACGCCGGCGAGGACGGCCCCTCGCCGGATCTGCGAGGAGGGGGCTCTCCCTCGCAGATCCGCGAGGGGCCGTCCCGCCGGCGTCGGCGAGGGTGAGGGGCTCTCCCTCGCAGATCGCGAGGAGAGCCCCGCGCAGACGCCGGCGAGGGAGGGCCCCTCGCCGGATCTGCGAGGGAGCCCCGCCGACGCCGGCGAGGGAGAGCCCCCTCGCCCGCTTGCGAGGGACGCCAGCGAGGGAGCCCCTCGCCCTCGCCCTCGCCCGACGCCAGCGAGGGGCTCTCCCTCGCAGACGCCGGCGAGGACGGCCCCTCGCCGGCGTCAGGCGAGGGGCTCCCTCGCAAGATCGGCGAGGGACTCGCCCGCTTGCGAGGGACGCCGGCGGAGGGAAAGCGAAAAAAAAAAAAAAAAAAAAAAAAGGAAAAAAAGGGAAAAAGAAAAAGAAAAATAGTAACGAAGGACTAGATCGGACATTTTATCATAGTTCAGGGACCAACTTGAGCCAATCGAAAGTTCAGGGACTAGAATGGACATTTTATTAATAGTTCGAGGACCAAATTGAGCCATTCGAAGTTCGGGACTAGATCGGACATTTTATCAATAGTTCGTGACCAAATTAAGCCAATCGAAAGTTCGGGACGAAATGGACATTGAGTGAAAATATAGGGACTATTTGTGTAATTTTCCCAAATCTAAAAGCTGAATCAACTAATGCCCACGAAAAAAAACAAAGATTAATTGTAATTTTTTATTTCCTTAATTTGGTTTTGCTAGCTATTTGTGCTTAACGAATCGCCAAATTGTGAACCCTTTTACTAAAGTAATTTGCTTTTATGATAGGAGATTGGTTTTTACATATTGGGTGTGGCTGAAGTTACCATTTTGTATTTGATAAAAAGAATCTTGCTGTCAGTACTATTCATAATCTTGCTTTGAGAATTTTCAAATACAAAAGATAAAAGTTAAAAAATACCCATACAAAGATTTAAGACTCATAATCTAATAAAAAAAAAAATCTCAAAACCACCGCCCACAATGACGCAATTGCCTTGGGGCTCTCTCTCCCTCACGAAGGAGAGGAGTTCGAATCTTAGAGGTGTCGTTAGGGATTCTTACTTGGAGTATTGTGGTGGTGGGTCCCTGTCATCTTCACTGGGTTTCTTCCTTGTTGTCCGAGAACATGGAGTTCCCTAAGTTACCAAAAAATAAAAAAATAAAAATCTCAAAAGAATTATCTCGCATTGCTCAATTTTCTTCAGGTTTTATTGGATGGATGATCGACAAAAAAGAGATGCATAGTAGTATAAAGAAGACTTCTTTCAAAACAAGCTTAGTCATAAATCTCTTTTTATTCCTTCATCTCTCCAAAGTACACGTTGGATTTATTTTTAATGGATTATGGTGTTACATATGTAATTAACTAAAAAAATCCAAGAATGTCAATTAATTTTCCTCCCCTGGAAATTAAACGGTGAATGAAGTTATTATTTCCAAAACTCGCATGAAATTGATTGTTTTTTGTTAAAAAAAGATACAAAAAAATTAATGTATAAAATTTACAATCCCAACTTTATCATTGAACAAAACCTAAGCTAATTCTCCTGGAGGCTGCAAGTACTATGCTTATCTGCAGGCCGATTGCCTTCTTGAAAAACGTGATAAATTTTAAAATCAAAATGAGAGATCAAAATTCTCTTGATATTCTGCTATTATTGTACCTGACTGCGAGTGGGGATATACGCTTGTGGAAACCGCAATCTCCTTTCCTCGTCGCTTCCCTCCACTCGCACCGCTATCGCGTGGCGCACACCGCCTCGGCCAAAAGAACAAATAGAAGGAGCGCGTGTTCCACACTCGTTTCTGGGGCGAGTGACCGTAAAGATGAAATCTCTACGATCGCAATGCAGTCTACGAGTAGCTTTCCCCGAAGATACCTTTCAACCTTTCATTTGATTTTTCCCTTTTTCTTTTTTTCTACCCTTAGTCAACCGAAAAAATTAAATTAAATTAAAATTAAAATTAAAAAGGAAGAGGGAAAGCCAACCTGCCACATTTCAGGTGTCAGATTTTCTTTTGCCAGAGATTTTCACCACCGCGTCACGGTCAATATCTTCAAAACTTTTGTAAAAAATAAAGAATTTCGAGCTTTCAAAATATCATGTATTCATGCATTATGAAAGTTTAATATTTAGATGTTCGTATTTAATTTTGGATTAATGTCACAAAAGATTCTAAACCACCATACTACTTTATTCCAGAACTAATATGAAAATCCCAAACTGATATCTTTTATAATATAACCCTAAATATTCCACATATCACTTTAAAAATCTCAAATTTATAAACATGTAACAAATTTATCTTAGATGGGTTTCTATTAATTTTTATCGTTAAATTATTAAGTTGAATGATGCGTTGTAATTGAAAGGTGTATCAATTAGAGGTGAGCAAAACAAATCAACTAAATTGAGAACTGTCGAAACCAAATTGAATTAGCCAATTTGGTTTAGTTCCTGGGAATGCTAATCCGATTCCTAATTTCGACAAATGGAATTGGTGTTTGGGTAGTCCGGTTTCGCCAGAACCAATTGTTTGTTATTTATTTTAATATTTTTTTTAAATGTCTCTTACAAACCAAAAAAAGTCTCATGCATGGCCTCCTCTCCTCTTTTCAGTATTTCCCTTTTGCCCAATGACAGTCACACCTACAATTGGCCCAAAGATCTTTAGCCTCCCAAAGCCCTTTCCAAAGCAGTTCCCAAACGCACCCAAATTGGATCAAAAGCACTTCTAGTACCAATTTGGGATTTTACCATCCATTTGTAATAGGTATACCGGTTGTAATTTTTCGTAATATTAATAAAATTTAATGGAAACCAAGGGAAGATAAATTTGTCGCAAATATTGATTTGAGATTTTTAGTTAAAAGTAAATTTGTCACAACTATACAAATTTATAGTTTTTTATTATCAAAAAATTAATTTTAGTTAAATTTGTTACAAGTCTACTAGTTTAAGTTTTTTTTATGGTATTAACCCTTTGTATTTACCTTATTGTCCCAAACTAGCGCATCAATGCCACATTTAACTTAAATAGTTTTTTATGCCACAAAAAAACCTCAAATCTTCAAAATTTTAGATTGGGAAAAAGAAAAAGATAGACACGCATCTCTTTATCTCCGTCGTAGTCATACAAGCCCCTACATTAGAAAGGAGAGCACATAACTAAGGACGTTTCATCATAAACCATACCTCCCTGTCTTAACGATAAAAATAAAATTCCACAAGCTTAAAAGACAGTAACTTTAATTTCCACAGGATAGATGATTCATATCAAGGCTCATACGTAGAAGAAAACTTTATTAGTTTCTCAAGCCAAAAATATAAATATTTCAGTGCATCCATGGTAGAATCCTTTGACATTTTCGTGACAAGCCACGGTATATACTTGGCTATTCAACTTTAATATGGTGCAAAGCGAGTCTAATGAGGTTAGGAGGATTCATCATTTTCTCCTTTTTTGTGAAGTCTTCGGACAAGTATATCACTCCAGTACATTTCAATTATCGCGAGTATAGTACACTAATATTATTTAAAAAGAATATTATTGCAGCCAAATCGTAGTTTAGAAAAAAAAATTAGCATCGATTAGTTGTTTAATTATGTTGCGTATATTCTCGTGAGAACCTAACTTTTATGGGGTTTTTATTATACCGAATTACTTATGACAGAAATATTTTGTTGCTAAAACCTTTCCGCAAATCGTTAGAAGGCGCGCGTCTTACTCGGTTCAGACAAAGAAGAAGAAGGACAAGAAGAAAGTCAAACCTGCCACCTTCCAGATGTCAGATTCTCTATGGTGAGTGTACTCTCATTTTTGTTGAGAAAATAAACGAATTTCAATTGTAGATACCAATTTAGCTTAGACTATTTTTAAAACTATGTTGTGTAGATTCTGGAAAGAACAAATTATCATGGTTTTCCTTTCTCATGTTGAAGTACCATGGTAAATTTTTCTGCAAATAAACTTGTACAAGGCACGTGCATTAAAATACATTAATCTTATTAAAAAAAGCAAAAACTCTATGATTTATAACAAATTTCAACCCTAATCACCTTTAAAAGCATTAATCTTAAGTCAAGTTCCAATTTTTGGCTTAACACAAACTGTGGGTACTTCAAACCAAACCCCAACAAGTTTATGTCCAATGACACCGATGCTACGTTCATCCCACATGAAGCAAAACTTTATTAAAATTAGATTTTTCTTCTTGAATGAATCACGACCCTCAAATGAACACTATTAGCACAAAAACTTTGGCTTGGGTTAAAATTTTAACTCAGTACTTTTGGTCTTATTAAAAAAGCGAAAACTCTTTAGTTGATAATAAATTTTGTACTCAGACTCAACCCATATAGCATTTTTTATAGAAATTTAATGGAGTTCGAATTTAGGTATCGATTAAAATTCGAGTTTTTTTTTTATTCCAAAACCTTGTGTCGAAATTGGGGTTTTTAACCAGTTAAAATAGCTCGGATCAGAATTTGGATGATGTTAAAATTAGTGCACGCAATTTAAGGGGAGTAGACCTACAAAAATAAACCGAGAAAGAAGAAGGAAAATACAAAAGAAAACAGGATGGCTTTTTGTTGCCGTGGAGCGACGGTGTCGTTCTTGTCGTCTGGTGAAAACCGCGATCTCCTTCCCGCGTCGCTTCCCTCCACTCGCACCGCTGGCGCGTGGCAACACCACCGGCCACAAAAGAGGCGTTAAGGGGAGCGCGTGTGCGGCACTCGTTTCCGAGAGCGAGTGGCCTGTAACTGCCACTGCGAATCTCCACGATCGCATGCTAGTTTGACGAGTCGCTTGATTTTTTCCCCGCTTTTCCTTTTCTCGCCCCACCAATAGTCAACCGAAAAAATAAAATGAACCTGCCACATTTCAGGTGTCAGATTATACATCTCTTGCCAGAGATTCTCACCATCGCGTTACGGTCAACACCTTCAAGACTTTGGAGAAAAAAAAAAAAAGGAAATTCGAGCTTTCGAAATATCATGTATTTTTTTTTTTTCTTGGTGAAGTTAATAATTATATTGAGCTAAAACCAACTATACAAAAAGAGGTATCAGCTCCAAAACTTACACTCAAAACGAACAAAATAGTAGCGAGAGGGAGAGAGGTGAAACGTAAAAGCTCAGCCAAACAACGGTGAAAGAAAGCCCAAAACAGGCACCAAGACAAATATCATCTATTCATGTACAGTGCAAGTTTAATATTCACATGTTTTGTAATTTAATATAGGATTAATATCACAAAAACGATTCCAACTCCGTGATATTCCTGCGCATTTATCATCAAACTAATTTGTTTATATAAAAAAAAAAAGCCCTAAATTGATTTGTTTATACCAAAAAGCCTAAGATTTTTAAATTTTTAGAGTGAAAAATCTATTTAGCTAAAGCTCTAAAAAATTATTAGTTTGGGATAAGTATATTATGCGAGTATTGGTTTCGATTTTGTCAGAATAAGACAATAAATTTGGGATCAGTGTGCGACACCCGTATATTAAATTAGAATTCATTTTGCGTATCAATAGTTTATAACAAAACGGGGAAAAGAAAACAACCGGCCACCCAGGCTTTCGCCTGGACTAATCACGCGAGGAATACCGGACCGGAGCTTTACCCGGGTAGGCAGGGTCCTCATCATAGCTGCCCTCGGACCCCGCAAGGAGGCTGGCCGGAAGGGCAATGGGGCCGGAATATTTTTCCAGGCCCGGATCCCGGCCTGTACCTGGACTGTTCCCAGTGGTCAAAGCCTTTTTACGTCTTGCTTAGGACGTAATGTCGAAAGTAATTTGGTAAAAAATTAAAAGAGGGAAACGAAGTCGGTTAGAGTGACGGTGCAAGCCCCATGTGCTTTCGTCGTTGCTCTTTCTTTCTGTTATAAAGTGGTGTCCCCCCATGCAGAAGAACAGAGCGGGCGAGCTTTCGCGGTACTTGCGGGGTCGAAGTGGAGGAGAAGCCGATCGTCCGTCCGCCATGAGAGCGCTCCAGAGATCGCTCGGGTGGCTGAGGCCGCTCGTCGACTCCGCCGCCTGGGACTACGCCGTCGTCTGGAAGCTCGGCCACGACCCTTCTTGCTCCTTGTACTCTCCCTTTTCCCCGATTCTCTGCGCGAGAACCATTGCTCCTCTGCCTGTTCATCCATCGTGGTGATGTTTTTTTTTTTTTTGGAATTTTTTTTCTGGGTTTGTATACTTTCGTAGGTTCGTTGAGTGGGTCGGGTGCTGCTGCTGTGGAGGAGGAGGATCGAGGCTCGACGGCGTCAAGGTGGAGGAGCGAGGAGAGCCCCGTCGGCTGCTCTGCAGGGACCTCCGCGATCAGCACCCCGTGAGGACCAGAGCGTGCCGGGCCCTCGCCCTCTACCCTTCTTTTCTCCCTCTCTATTCTGGGTAAGCGTCGCCTTGCCTTTTTCTAGAAGCAAAGGATGTGAAGAAATGATGCCTGACTGCGTTTTCTTCGGTCAGGATTCGCGGGGAGGTGGGGATATCGAACCGGCCCAGGTGGATTCGCGAGGCGAGCGCCTCGGACTCGAGTTCTGTTCAGGTGGGGGCGATTCTTGATCCCTTACTTTTCGATCGTTGCATATTTCTGCGCTGCTCTGCTCGCTCCTGAATTGCTCGGACGAAATTGCTGGAGACCATGGGGCTATCTTTGTTGTCTTTCTGAATTCTAGCCCTCTCGATCGATACTCTGGTCCCTTGGTGTCTATCAATTGAACTTGCGAGTCAGGTTACAATGCTGTGTTGGCAAATTTGGAGCTAGTAGTTCTCCGAATTGTGTGCTCTGCGTAACTAGACAATGGGTAATAGGCAGAAAAAAATATGCAGTAGATTGCTTGGAACAATTTACAATGTCCATGTGCATTTTTGCGTCTTACACTATGTATCTAGTCGAGTATACGATCGTGCAATTTGGACTGTTGTGTCAGTGCGTCGCATGGTTTACCATTTGTTTGTATGATTATATCTGAGATGTTGACAGAATAAGAAACTTTCGACAGGAAATCACCGGAACGAGCGTTTTGATTTCCGTCGTCGGCGGCATCATTGAGCTCTTCAGCGCCAAGCATGTAAGATGCACTTCCAGAATAGCGTCGGCTTTTGAATGAAATTCTACTTGTTTGCTCAGAAGTTTCCGATGTTATGGTTTGGTTTTGAATTCGTCAGATGCCGGAAGAACCCCTTGAAAAAGAAATGATGATGACTTGGAGTCTCTTCTTGAGAGAAGCCGTGAATGCCGGGATCTGCGATTTAAGCATCGACGAACTCCTGATCCAAGAGTACTTCAGACTCTATCCATCTCCGCTCCACCTTTCGGGTTTGGACCCTGGACTGCCACAACTTCCGACAGGAACGCAAAGCAGCAACTATCCCGAAGGATCACCTAGCAGTTCTGATCTGACTACTAATGAGTACCCATCATTTGACCTGCATAATATTTTGGGATGTCTTTCCCAAGCTGGACTAATGAAGCAGTCTGTTGTCGAATCCACGGGGTCTAAAGATTCCAAGAGTTTGTCGAAACAGACGAATTTGTCGGGTTGTCATGTTGGGGCTGCGAAGCGTAAAGGTGTTGACAAACAGCAGGAAGGAGGTAAATGCCAAGCAAAGAACCTGGTCACAGAGAGGAAGAGGAGGACCAGGATTAAAGAAGGACTCTTTACTCTCCGTTCGCTCGTACCAAACATATCAAAGGTCTACTAAATTTTTATTGCTTTACTCTGAAGAGTAATCCGTAATCCATTTCATTTGGCATGACTTGATTCGAAGCTATTTGCTGCAGTATTAAGGAATTTAGGTTGTCAATCTGATCTTTCAGCTTCTCCTTAAGTCTTTTTTCTTGACTCAAGGACCTGTTAGAAAGATGCAATGCTTTTTGTACATTAGAGTTGACAAATTGGTGATGTTGCATACACGGTGGAATTTCTCTGGTCGACAGCAATTGCTATTTGACATAAGTATAGTCATATTCAGGAGTCTACGCATTCAAAGATTGTCATCTTTAAAAGTTACATGCAGTAACAAATTCTTTCGCGATCATGTTGCTCATTATTCTTTCTTGAAGAATACGTATATCCATCTGATCCTTTCCTGTGTTGACTAGATGGACATGACTTCAATCCTTGGGGATGCAGCAGAATACATAGTGAATTTAGAGACGGAGATGAGAAAGCTCAAGGAGGAACTAGAGAAATCAGAAAAAGAGTTATGCAGACCGAAGGATACCGACTCGAAGTCGCTGGCTCAAAGTGTGGGGCATGGCTGCAGCAAAAGCTTGGCCGGAAAACTGGATAACCGAGAGATTTCCCGTCTCGACCTCAAGACAGACCCAAAGGTGAACTGAGTCAGGCTGGCAGCTCAACTGTCATCTCACTGTTCCTCATGAATTGCGGACCGAGCATGTCATTCTGGTATCGTGCCTTGACTTTGTGGAACTAATGATTTCAGGCACAGGTGGAGGTGAACCAAATTGGGAATGGAGATTTCCTGGTCAAGATATTAATGTCGCAGAAGCACGGATGGTTTACTGGGATGATGGATGGGATCAACTCACTGGGATATACTGTAGTGGATGCCAACGTCACCACATTGAATGGAAAAGTTCTAGCCAGTCTCATGCTCGAGGTACGTTATGCAAACATTCTAATGAGGATATTGTGGCAATTGAGAGTAATTACAGAATTTCTTCTTCAAATAAGCTTCTGTGGATATTGGTCCATTCTACTTTAATTTGATTCTACTTTGACTTGTGATATTCATGCTCAACTCAATCATGTGCAGAACAGAAGGCATATACTGATGGGTTCTCTGTGCATTTCTTTTCCTTCATGACTTGATAGTTTCATGACTCTTGTTTCCAGTCGGTACTAAGACTGTTCTTGTTCTTCCAGCTGAGCGATGGCGCACTTCAAAGAATCTGAGGGAATCGCTGATGCAGCTAGCGAGCTTAATCAGTCAGTAAGAACATCCGAGGCTATCATCGAGAGGTTGCAAGGTTTATGCAGATGTGTCTATGTTCCCTTACTTCCCTTCTAATCCACTGATATCAACATATAATTTCCCAAACATCTCAGATGCTTGCTTACTCCTGTTTCATCAGTTTAAAGTCACCTGCGATTTGTGATGTTGGGCTTGTGAAGGTAGTGATCAACTTTGCGTTTAAGCTAATTCATGGAGTACCGCACTTTGCCCTTTCGTGATTTCGATCTCTTGTTGCCTTTTGGTGATTTCGTAAACTCTTTCGAGGTAGCCAACTAGATTGTTCTTCCAACAGAGTCTGCAGTTTTGACAACGAGGGAAATTATGAAGAGGAATGGCATGATACAGAGAAAGAGATGCAACAAATGTAGCATTTACACGCCGCTGCTTTTAAAGAACGGCCCGTCAAAAAAGAATTCAACAAATGCAAACTTAAACTCATCTGGATGGGTATGCCTGATTTGCTTATAGAATTCAACCTTGTTCTAGTGGAAATAAAGAATTCAACTTTGCTTACTTGACCATGATCAATATGTAGCTGATATGGGGTTAACGCCAAAACATGTGGTTAATAGATGCGACTTTCAAATTTAGGTGAATATAGTTTTCAATATTGAATTTAACGATTCTCTGAATTTTAAAATTCCTTGGTACAATTTTATGATAAGTTATTATACTAATATATGACCCTAAAATTTGTGTGATTGTGAATCTTTGAGTTTAAAATCATTATTAATCCCCTATAGTAATTCAATCTTCATATGGTTGGGAGTTCATTTGTAATCCTATCATTAATAATTGTTCTACTGTGGTCCTTCTGAAAAGAACATTATTTCCTATACGGAAGTGAATATTAGTTATATGGTTGGAAATTATAGTTTAATTATTTGATAACATTAATTTTTGAATAAGTGCCACAACGATTCCTTTGGATAACTATTATTTTATTTTCCAAACAGAGTTATCTCTTCTTCTATTATATCCATCGTGATGTTTAGAGTGGATTATGCTTTGATTGAAAAGGAATTTATGAATACAGGGTGATGATTATTCTTCTATATATTTCTAGTAACGATAAGTAATTTTGTTTATTGATTCGTGAAAGATAATCATTTTATGATATATTTGCTATTGTAATTTATAGTATATGGCCCTCTGTGATTTTATAGTTTTCTTTATATATCTCTTGTGATCAGATAACATCATTTGAATTTTGAGCACTCTCTCCTGTTACTGTAGTTGATGATGATTCCATTCTCTGGGCCAAAAGAGTTGGATCAAAGGGGTTCTTGGAGTTGTATAAAGGGATAGCCTAGGTGGTCCTCAAACTCCACTTTTCAAAGTTGACTTAATATGAGACGTAGGCTAATTATATTTACATATTATGCAATTTTATTGACGCGGCCGACTTACTCTGCAATACTCAACAAAAATTGTATGACCTTCACCTGGGTGTCGGGTGATGGGGGGAGAGAGACAGAGAGAGAGAGGACATGAATCGATTGATGTGATATCATCTTAAGAGATTGCATTGGAGGCCAATATGGACAATCAATGGCTATTTAACGATGTTAGTGCCCTAGTAAGCATTTTTCATCCACAATTTAATAAAGGCCTCACATTGATCCACATTTAAAAAGTCGAGGTATTTGATTAAGACAAAAAAAAAATTAGTAATTTGTTAAAGGGGAAGAGTCTCAAGTACTTGGATGTCATTACCCCAAAATTAAATGTCTAATCTTCGACATGTCACTAGGTGCATAATTTAGGATACAAAGACCACGTGGAAAACTCACTTGTTAATCAAGGTGATAGACCATTTAAAGATGAATATATATGTACAAATCGATTTACAAAACTTCTCCCATCGATGTGCGAGTTTTCAATAATATCCATTGACATGCTTCTCACTGCCAACCCGTATCACCTAGCCTTTCGTATTGGGTGTGTGATTAGTTCTATTTTGCCTCTACCATCCTAGATTCCTAACAACTTGCTAAAAACCCATACCTTAATTGAATCTCCTCTTCCTAGTGATCATTCCTCACCCTCATCGAATCATAGATAAATATAGTCTATTTACTCTAATGAAAGAGGTCATGACCCCATTTTTTCTATAATGATTATGGGCCAAATTTTCAAAATGAGTACTCATGAGTCATAAGTAATCAGTCAAAGTGGAAACTAATGAGGAACGGGTCTTTCTTCTTAGAAAGCACGATTTCTCTGGTGGTTAGCATCTCCCTCTCAATAAGGGAGGCTCTTGGGGGTAGGAGGGGCAGAGTTCTTGCAAGAGTACTATTTTTTAGCTAGGTACAAGATGGGTACTTCGGCTTTCTTAAGAGTTAGGTAAGGTTGAACAAGATCCCACATGATGTAAACACAATTCTTATAATGCAATTCCACAGGAGGATGAAAGAGTTGTCAATGCGAAAGTCTGAGACCCAATCCCGTCGTTTGTCGTTTAGGTTAGATTTGTTATGAGTTTATTATTATTTAAGTTATTAAGCTTTTCCAAACTCATCTTCCCCCAGTCCTACCCAGTACCCACTCCCTTCCATGAAACTTTCCTCTGGATAGTGACTGAATGATCAAGATAAACAAAATATTAAAATAATCCAATCAAGTTGCAGATTGAATTGTGAAAATCCATCAAATCCCTTCTAATTGGCTTACTAAACTCCAAACCCCTTTTAGGATATGTTATGTTTTGAATCTTGTTTTCTTGAATTTCGGAACTCTAGTGGATATGTGAAAAAAAAAATTGCATTCTACCAATAATAAAAATTGATGCGGCACCAATAATTTAATTTCCCACGGGTTGCGCAAACTCGAAAAAAGAAAGGGAAAATCAAAAGTTGCCACCTTTCCGTCGAAATCGACCTCGAGGCGCTCACCTTATCCTTCAGCCCCACGGAGTGATTTTGACTTTGACTTGTGCACCGTGGTCAACTCTCCAGCTCCACGCGAGGGTGACGAAAG
The DNA here is from genome assembly GCA_017140255.1 of Eucalyptus paniculata subsp. matutina. NCBI lineage: Eukaryota > Viridiplantae > Streptophyta > Magnoliopsida > Myrtales > Myrtaceae > Eucalyptus > Eucalyptus paniculata. Next base: position 26,342,395 of record CM029442.1, read on the forward strand.
TCATACCATTTCGTCCCAAAATACATTTACTCATTCTTTATTAAATTTCTTTTCCAATTTTATCAACGTAAGGCGCGTTCTTTTTATTTTTTATTTTGGTGAAAACGCGTTCTTTTTATTAATTGCTCGTTATTGTAATAAACGAAGCAGTAGAATCCATCTCGTCTCATTTTAGAGCAAGAGCAGACAGAGAATTTAAGTTCTTTTTTTTTTTTCCCTTCCACACACCAAAATGTAATAAAGTTAAAGAAGTTAAAGAAGTTAAAGAAGCTTTACCAAATCTCAGTTCAGAGAGACGGAGAGAGGAAAATGGGGGAAAAGACATTTTATGAAAATTGAAATAATAAAATTACATGTTAAAAATTACGAAAATATAATGGGTATGGCGGGTAATTTGCCTTGTCTCCGTTTGACACATTAAAAATTACAAAGTAAATTATTTATATCATGACACATCATGCAATTATTTTAATACAGTTATAGTTATACTAAATAGACTTTTAACATGAAATTGAGTTCGTTAAGAATTGTCTTGCGATCAAATGATGACAACTTCTTTCGAAAACTGAATTTCTTTAGGATGTTCACTATATTCATCGTTAGAGTAAAGTTCTTTTTCTATATTTACATATTCACCTTTAGATTGTTGATATGTATACTTAAAAAAAAATAGTGATTTAATCTAATTTATCCCTAATATCACATATCCAGATTCAATAGTGAATATATTAAAAACCATACTAATAGCTGTCCAAATATATATTTTTAGGATGATTGTAAAGAGAATCTCAAATCGGTACCCTAACACTACATGTACCTAAATAATTTTTTGTGTCACAAAAATTTTCAAATTGGTATACTCATGCCATATTACTCAAAATTAATTTTTGCCTAAATAATTCTGAAACTATACACCGGTGTCATATCTATCTCCCAAAAATCTCAGATATACCACAATTTTTTTTTGTAAATGTGGCAGAGATGTACCAGTCCGTGAGTTAAATATGGAGCGCGCGTATCACGTTATGAGTTTTTACACTGCAAAAGATTAATACGTTTTAGTGATGTTAACCCAATTTATTTTTAAGCGGCAGGGTTGGCAGGTGCCCAAAAGTCTACGGACAAACGAACAAAAGCGACCAATTAGTCCGAAGTCCGCCCACACGTGGCAACGAAGGAGGCCCGGCCAAGACACGTGGGCCGTGTCGTGTGAACGCAGAACAGGGCTCACTCACTCCCTCCCTCCTCGGTTCATAGACATCCCCGAAAGATGTCCAAAAAAACGACTGGTATCACGAGTCACGCGCAAAGCCTGACGCCCCCATTACGCGCTTCATCATCGTTTCCTCCTCCAAACCCAAAACAAAACAAATTATAATAATGATGAATTGATTAATTAATTAATAACTAAACAAAACTAGAAAATAGGATAAAATATTAACAAAATAAAAAATGGGGGCATTCATATTTCGGGTGTGAAAAGGAGTCCGTACTTTCCCACCACAAAACTTCCAAGCCGTCCTTATTAATTCCCGGGCTCACCACCATTCTCGAAGCGTCATCCTCCACGTCCCTCTCTCTCCCGTTTTCCCCGTTCCCATTCATTTCCGCACCCGCAACCAAGAATCAGGCATAAAAAAAAGAAGGCAAGATCGAGCGAGCGAGAGAGACAGAGGATTCGAGTTTCAGTTCCAGTTCCGCGACGATGCAAGCGACCCGCGAAGAGGAGACGACGGCGCAAGCGACCCGCCGCGAGGAGGAGGATTCGAGGGCGGAGGCCGGGACGACCGCGGCCGCGGCCGCCGACGTCTCCTCCTCCCGCCGCGGCGGAGGCCAAGACCTGGAAGAGCAGGAAGCCGAGAACCTGAAGAAGCCGCTGCTCTCGGGACGAGGAGACCAGGACGACAGGGAAGGGCAGCAAGAACGAGAGGGTGGTGGCGGCGAAGAAGGGGGCGAGGACGAGGAGGAGTTCGAGTTCACGTTCGCCTGCGCGGACCCGGACGGCTCGCCGGTCGCGGCCGACGCCGTCTTCGAGAACGGCAAGATCCGGACCGTGTACCCGCTCTTCGGCCGGGAGCTGCTGTTCGCCCCGTCGCCGGCGCGGCCGCCCCTGAGGAAGATCTTCGTGGAGGGCGCGGCTCGGCGTCGGCGTCGTCGTCGAGCAGCGAGGGGAGGGGACGAGCTGGCCGGGGTGCCGGAGGAGACGTACTGCGTGTGGCGGGGGAAGACAGTCGAGGAGGGGAGGAGGCGTCGCCGGAGGGGTGCCGGAAGAGCTACTCGACGGGGTTCTCGAAGCTGTGGCGGTTCAAGGAGCTGGCGCGCCGGAGCAGCAGCGACGGGAAGGACGCGTTCGTGTTCCTGAACCCTAAGAGGAGAGGGAAGGAGGAGGGGAGAAGGAGGGAGGGAAGAAAGCGGCGGCGGTGGCGGCCACCGCCACCTCGAAGGGAGGGAAGAAGGGCCAGACGGCGGCGGCGGCGGCGGCGGATGCGGCGGCGGCGCCCGAGAAGCATTACACGAAGGCGAGGGCGGCGAAGGAAGGGGGAGAAGAGGAGGTCCTTCCTGCCGTACAAGCAGGTCGGGTTCTTCACTAACGTCAGCGGGATGAGCCGGAATGTTCATCCGTTCTAGTTTTTCCTTTTTTTTTCTTCGGGGTTTTTTCTTGGCGGTTTTTTTTTTTGCTTTTTCTCTCTATCTATCAATTTCGACCCTTTCTCAAGGCAATTTCAATGATTAGATATGTTGATTTATGTGAATGTGTAAATATTACCAGGCTGAGGAGTTTGGAACTTAGATGTAATGAGGTTTCTTGCCGCAGTTTATCTTTGTAATTTTTCAGATGCAAGTCGTTGATATCAGCAGTTAATTGTCGAAGAATTTGGAGTTCAAAAACGACATTGAACACAAGCATGCACAAGCAATAATGCAAGAACCACCTCCTATATGTTTTTTATGCCATGTGGGTGAGCTGCATATTTCTGACTCTCCAAGTTAGGATTTTCCGTCAATGGATGGAAATACGGAGCTTGTCTTGAAATCGGGCATGTACATTATTAGTTTGGAGACCATATCTATCACAAGATAACTTAATAGTGATGATAGCGCGATGGTGATTTCTATAGAGAAAATATTGGGTAGATATGTTTTGTCACGTAGGCCATGCGTTATTTAATAATCGCTATGTATCCAAAGGGCCTACTTTTCATTTTTTTTTTCTCTTTTTGCCTTTCGAGGTAATGGATGGTGAGGGCTCGGCCATAAATGGCAACACCACTGATCTGTTTTTTTCTCTCACTAGCTTGCAAGCAACGTCGACAGTTGATCATGGCCATAATCATCATCTTCTGGCTTGATTCGGTCAGTATTTGGAGATTGAGATGAGTGAGGCAAACCCTAGATGAGCGATTCGCAAGCGACACCAACGCTTCTCCATGGCCGTCGTCAGCGTCATTTGGCTAGATTTGGTTGGCTCGATCAACATCGGCGACTCTGTTGGTGGTGACATGGGAAGGCACGGGGGTCGGGCTTAGGGGGAGGTGGATGACGAGATAGGTTTTTCGAGCAAGAGGGATGGTAGGCTGATGCCGGAGTGCATGGCATCTAAATGAGTGGAATGACACATGACTTATGTGGCAAAATAGACTTACTTAATATTTTTCGTTTCGATATCTTAAGAGATTAATACAAATATTGTTAAGATTGATTTGCAAATGAATATACTTAATGATACGATAAAGTAAAGATGGGCTTTCCACATAATGAAGAGCTTATCAAATTGCGTCATGTACTAATTATAAAACAAATCTCAAGATATTTAACTTTAATCAAACCAAAAGAAAATAAAAATAAAATAAAAGGAACCATAGTCAACAAAACCCAATTAATTAAGATAAGACAAAGTCTAATTTCCTTTTCTGATGGTGAAGAGTGACAAGCAGAAGAGTCAAGCCATTCCCACCATCATTCATAATTCTATTTGTTTTGAGAAAAAGAATAAAAATATTTGAAAAATATTTTTCTAAAAAGATAACTAATATCTTACAAAAAAAATAAGCGAAATATATTTTCATCATCTATGAAAAATTTAAGACATAAATTAACATATCATTTCAAGTGATACAAGCATTCACCCTTAGAAAATAAATTTTGAATCATTCATTTTTTGATGAAAGAAATGGAGATTATTTAACTGTTTTGAAGATTGTGAAGATTGTCCTTGTAAATTATGCAACACTTCTCCCATGTTATAAATGGCAAGGTGTGTTTGTTCATATTAATGTTTGCTTTCATCGAAACGAGGTGATAAGGAAAAAGGGTACATTGTAATTTGTCTATAATTTAATAGAGGATTAAATTACACGCCGCGTCGTACAAATTCTAGATTATGCAAATGATTAATAGTAGTTTCTGGCCGGAAGGGGGAGTTTTGTCGCAATGTATGTATTCGTCAAACTCTAAATTTCCTTGCCATTTCCTTGAAAGCTCTAGGCGATTAGCTTGTTCCCACGAATTATCAACGGGAGAATTTCCTTAATCTCATACGGTGCTTCCTTCCGTGCCTCGATGGACGTCAGCTATTAGTAATGCCACAATAACCTCATCGGTAGATCGATGGTCGACATTATTGAAGCGCCAAGAGAACTGCCATGACGAGTAAAATATTTTTATCCTACATTAACACTATATATCTCCAGGTAACATGTGCAAGTCAAATCTATTTGAGGCGTTCCGAATTGATGGCACTAAATACGATCGAGAGAACATCGAAAACGCTGGATTTCTTTTGCTTTTTATGACACTTGACATCCGAATATTGCAGCTCGACTATTCATGCGAATGCCTACGAATCGTCTCGTCCACATACATAGGATTGGATTCCAACTGTAAAGTGGCGAGAGTGATTCTTAAGGTTAATATAAATGGCGATGCTGTGATTTAAGCAAATATCGAGTTCAATTTAAACACTCACCAACTAAGTCAATTGCTTGGGGATTAAAAAATCTAGAAAGTCATCATTAAGATGGTATCATGCCGCTTAAATCAAGGAAAATTTCACTTTACCCCCCTAAACTGGCAAGTTCTTTTACACATCAACTCAAAACTTCAAATCCCCTCACTTTTAAACTCTCATCTTTTTGCTCGCTAAACCTCGTACTCTAAATCCTTCACTTTACCCTCTCGAATCTGCAAGTTATTTCATTTTCTTAATTCATCAATTTTCTGTTGTTTTCCTCCTTGAAACGTACCATATACGTGACTAAATTGAAAATGTTAGCAAATGCAAATAATCTGACTCATCTTTACATTTTGAACGCCCTAAAGTTGACATAGTTGATTTAGGCATCCATATTTCGAGTTTGGGATGTAGAGGTTGTCCACTCATATCACACTAATCACGTGTAAATTGATATGGACGAAGACTCCTGCAATCTATTTATGAGACTTATATAATGTTTTATGGGTATCAGATAATAGGTTTAAATGTTATATTCTCGTGTTATAAGATAAATTTTACAAATTGGAGGGAATTTCGGATTTTAATTTAAAAATTACAAGAAAATCTAGGTCGAATTCTGATGAAAAAAAGAAGAAGAAGGAAGTTTAGGTGGGAGTTGGTACCAACGTAAACGGCAAGTGACAACTTTGATTGACATCAAGACGAGATTCGAATCCATTACCCCAAGTTCACTCCTCTACCTTTTGAACTTTCCAGTACCAATAATTGCAATTTGAAGTTCAGCATTCGACAAAAAAAAAAATTCAGCAAAAAAAAATCATTTTCTAGGGGTGCACATGCAATAAATAATTTTGTGGGACAAATGAAATTGGCGCCGTGAAGGTGGGGTTCACTTCAATAATTAAAATCTAGAGCCAGACCTTGTCGAGAAAGTCGGAAAAAATTCGAGAGGACTTCAAACGTATTTGAAAAGATTTCAATTTAAGATTTATTGTTTTTAGCATCAGCTAAATTTTTATTTAGCACGAAACACTTGAAATATAATCAAAATATTAAAATATTAACATGTAAAATCATATATTTATTTTATAATTTTTCGGAAGTGGAATAGTTCTTTTCATTTTTAAATTTGAAAAAAGAAAGTCATAGATTGAATTAGTACTAAGGGAGTATTTAGTAACGCTTCTTGGAATACATATTTCTGTTATTTTGTTTCTCGGAATAGAAATAGAATAGAAATATGTTTGGTAATTTTTTGTTCCTAGGAACCACTCAAGAAACAAGAAACAAATTTTGTATTTCTTTCTTTTCTTCCTCTTCTTTTATTTCTTTCTCTTACTCTCTTCTTCCCCTAGTTAGTTGTCGGCCTCAGTGTTGGCCGACTACTAGCCAAACGAGGTCCGGCGACCTTGCCAGCTGCCAGCGAGGCTCGAGGGAGGCTCGCTCGACCACTGGCGTCCTCACAAATAGCCAAGCCGGCGAGGCTCACCCAAGGCTAGCGACCTCGTTGGCCCTCATCTAGTCGACCGGCCATGGCTAAGGTCGACAGTGGACGAGAGGAAGGAGAAGAAAAAGAAAAAAAGAAAAGAAAAGAAAAAATACAATAAAATTATTAATAAATAAAAAGAATTTTTAAGTCACAAAAATATTTGGTGTCGTCTTAAAACATAATTATGCTCTGGAAAAAAAAATTTCATATAATTACCAAATACCTTAAAATACTTAAAACGGTTTTCAAAAACAAAAATAGAAAAAAGTATTTTTGAAAAAAAACTATTCCCGGAAATATAAATATTACCAAATCCGTCCTAAGATATATGGTTTATTCGTCTAAAAGACCTCAATGGCGAAGCCAATCCAGAACAATACCGTCTGGACGATTTCAAAGCAACAAAGCAGTCCTTGCATTGACGATAAGAGATGACTCCGATTGCCAAGGCTTGTAGATTAGTCCCAAACTGGATTGACATTGAGTTGGCAATATGAAATATTAGAGTGTTAAAAAACAATGCACATGTAAAAATCCAAAATTTGGCTTAAATATTTCCCGCTGCTCGGTGAACCAGCTCGGCACTCTAATCGTTGTCGCATCCAGTGGGCGAGCCCAAAAAGATGTCGACGAAAAAGCATAGCCATTGTCTCGGCCGGGCAGTCTGGACTTCAGATGGCAGGAGACGAGACCAAGACTGTCCTGTTGTTTCGAACTCGAGCACAAAGTGCACGGATCGAGTTATGAAACTACTTGAACGTAAGTGAGGGAAAAGTAAAGTGCATGAAAGTAAATTGGGCGGGCGATAGATTCGTGCAATGAACATATCTTTTGTTTAAAACAAGTGGGCTTCTACATGCAATGAAAACATAACTGAATTTCTTTCATCTTAGATCTTACATTGTCATGTACCTAGCAGTTTAAACTTTTAGATCGATTGGTTGTGATCTAGCAAAATTTTACATACTCGGAACATATTTGCTGTACGTTCATTCTCCACTTGGTAGCCTGTTCGAAAGTGTTATCCTGTGGCGTTTGAACAAGGCCTTGGATGCTAAGCCTGATGTAGTGCTCACGGAGTTGTAGGCATACAAATTTGAGCATATATTCGGAGAAGCGAATGGTACCGCAGATGCATCGGCGCGACTTGGTAAGGAGGAAGACACTTGGTCTGCGATATATCCCTCTATTCCAGATGTTACTGAGCGTATTTTTGTACAATCTATACGTCTATCCGTCGAGAGCGCTTCTGTTTCAGACTATGTAATTTCGAACTTCTTGTTTAATGAATCTCTGCTGATTGCCAGGAAGCAAAAACCTTGTTCATCAAACATTTGACTGGAAGACAGAACAGTATGTCAATACGTTATGTGGGTACAATGATAGAGATCCTCTCAGATTCTGAGGGGCAAAATTTAACGTCCTCAAGAAGTGAAAACCAAACCTGTTCTTGTCAGGACCGTCCTGGAAGCCCCACCCCCCATTTACTGCAATTAAGAGCGCAACGCAGGACCGCTACCTAGTCTTTCGACCGCGTTTTTTCGCTTCCTTGGTTCAAATTCGCATAGTACAGGTCGTTCTCGGGGCCATCCGGCTCTCCTGGTCCTGCAGCATGTCTGCCCATATCTGTCGAAATTTCGAGAGGTCAAGATCGGTCGGACTTTTCTTCGCATTAAGTCCCATCCTCATTATTGAGGTTGTCTCCGCCATGTGATTGTCGAACAAAAGGAGCGCTGTAACAGATGAGTCTGCCGATTTTTACTGCTAAAACAGCTCGTGTTTTTCGAATTGGCTGCTCGTTTGACATTTCTGTGTGAAGTGAGGCGAGAGATATCACCCGACGGCTAGTTGCCACAATTAAATGAAGCTACGTTGAGCAGAACGACATAATGACAAGTCAGATGCGAACTTCTCTCGAACGTAGTTGTTCGACGACTTAGTAGATCTGATCATATGGTTCCAACATATTAACAAATCAACATTGTTCAACACAAATAAACAATGCCGTTGCCAACCGCAAAACAAAAGACTGAACACAACCTAAACAGATGAGTTTTGGCTTCAAACAGACTCAGCATTTAATCGAGAGTGATCACTTGAATCAAGAGATAGAGAACCTCCTCCTCCTGGGCTTGGTGATATCAACAGCATCCTCTATGTTGGACGTGTCCTTGGACCCGTGCCTGAAGGGGTTCAACTTCCCCAGAGTCTTCGACATCGAAGAGAAGAAGGTGTGGCGCTTTGGGCCACCTTTTGCTGACGTTGTTCCATGATTGGTCTTCTGCAAGTCCGAAATGTACATCTTCATCTTCATCAGCTCGGACCGCAGATCCTCATTCTCCTTTATCAGGGATGAATCGGCTTGCAGCTGATGCCTTGTTGTTATGGCATCCGGCCCTTTATGGTCCTCCGTGCCACTCCTCAACTTCAGCTTATCGTAGTAGAGTGCGTGGAGGACGATCTGCACAGGCAGCCGCTTGTTCTGCGAAGCATGGAGCCGGGCTTCAGGAGATAGCTTCAGTGGGTCCATCGCTGCATGCCTTCTCTCGCTCAATCTCATCGAGGTTCGGGTGAGACTGCAAAGTTCTCTTGATTGTCATTTCTAACACTATACACAAAACATGTTCTATGACAATGACTAGGAAAGGATCTATGAATGTGATGAAGAATGATGATCATTGTGAAGAGAAGATGCGGGTATTCCAATGAAGATCTCAGCTATACAAAGCTTATGATTCTCACCTTCAAGTAGATATCAATTGCACGATAAAGATCATCGTCGACCTTTCGGGCTCCTTTAGGCACGACAGTAGCAATCCCATTGAACTTTGCAATGCTGACCTCACCGTAGGTGGCAATCTCGCCGAGATAAGCATCCACTGTCTTAGTGACCCTCAGCATAGCAGCGGAACAGGTCTCCCTGAAGTCCCCACCATTGAAGAGCGCCATACTCTTCTCCTTCTCCACAAACCCCGACATGATCCTCCTCACGCTGTCCAGATCGAAGAGCCTCTCGCCATCATAGGTGAATGAAAGCACCAGAAGGTCATCGACCGTCACGTGCTCAAGGATGACCGATATTCGCTTTTCAAGCTCATTCTTGCAGCTGGTGGAGGCTTTGAGATAAATGGCCGAACGGAGGAGGCAACACAGGAAGTTGATCGGAAAAGCAGCTTTCTCTGAGGGCAAGAGGGAAACTATTGATTCGAGAATCTCTCTCTGTTGGGTCCTAACATCAGGGTCATCAAAATCCGCCGACTTAGTTCCATTGCCTGTGTGGTCTCGTACAAGATCTCGCAGCGCTCTTTCTGTGTATGTTATGATAGCACTAGCTAAAGTCAGAGATTTTGCGCCTCGTTGCTTCATCGCCATGATGATCTTTCCAAAGAAAGTAACACTTAGTATTGATAACTCCTCGGTCCACCAGTTGGTCGGGGAGCGGCTTGGGAAATTGGCCTCATTACATGCCTGCACAAGCATATCCTTCATCAGTTAATTCCATCCAACGAATGCATCTCAAAATGGGGGACAAATCAAGAGAGGGGAGTTAGGTTTACATTAAAACTGACTAAATCGACGCATCTCTGGACAATTTTGAGGTCTTCGGCCATTGGAAGAAGATCTTCACATGACTTGAGCACCACGATGGCACCAGACAGGCTCGACAAGGCCACTTGCGTGAGGAAATCATCAGTGCGCCCAGCGAGGTTGTTGTCACAGTATTGATCTGTCATCTGGAGGTACTCTGCCGCACAGTGTAGAGCCGCCACGTTGTGGACAGTGATCTCGAAGTTTACGCCATAGCAAAACTTTGCTGCTTTCTCGAAGATCTCAGGGCCCCCGGGGATGTTGGACAAATCTATCCTTGCGAGGTCTGCTTCTTTAGTTTCCATTATCAGTTTCCTTAAGTAGTTGCTCTTTGCCAATAGCATGAACTGCCATGAAAATTGAATGTTCAGCTTACGTATGTGATCAATTAGCTTGATCAGGCATGAACAAAATTGCAAAAAATGGTTCTTATTACCTTGTGAAGGGAGAAATTTGCTTCTCCTACTCGAACGACCACATCGATTGGAATCTCCTGAGAGAAGACCCTGCATCCAAATTTCATCACAATCAGTAAATAGAGACTGGTCATACATGAAACAAGAACAAGCCTGATAAGATTGACATATCCGATTAAACGGTACAGTACCACTGGCCGGTTCTCTCCATTGCAATAGAGAGCCTCCCATTGGCCCGTACAGGTGTTGCCATGGCTATGTCGATTCAGGATGAAGAACAAGAATTGAGATTCTTGCGGCTTCAACTGGAGATCGTACAACCACAAGTCCGTTGGTGAGGTGGGTTTGAAGATTTTAGGTGCTTTCTGAGGTCAAGGATTCAAGATTGAAATTTAGAAAAGAAGACTCAATTAGATAGGAACATCTATAAAGCAATATACACCATGGAAAGCAGGAGAGAAGCCCTCAAAGAAAATCAGTGATAACTTTTTACTTCGTCACAAGTACAGTCATAGTTTCCAACATCTCACGAGACATTAAGGTAAATGTCATAAGCAGCACGGATTAATGAGACCTACCATTGTACCAGTAATAGGACATCCTAACAGACTGTAGATCTACACAAACCAAACCCAAAAGCATAAGAAACTAGCGAATCGTTCCTACTACTTTCAACCCATACCGAATCTAATCAAAATGAAACAAAATTTCGTTCAAAAGATAAGTAAGCATCAGATCTACCAAAATGTTATTGAAGATATGATCAAATTGCTGGTCAGTTGTGCCACAGAAGCTTCTGTACATAGCCAGTACACTTATAGCCGAATTGAGCACAATTTCTTTACACAAGTACTACAATGAAGTCAAGCATTGGACGCGACAGATCACAACAGGTTCTTACAGCATCCGAATATTGTATTTTCAAAACTGCAAGATCACATCTGGGTTATCAAATGATCATTCCGCGAGACTAGGGAAAATGAGCACTCTTTCATGTCTTCCAACATAGACAAAGATAATCAACCAAGAAATCATTTGTGTTCCATTTCCTGCACTAACGTCTCTCTCTCTCTCTTCAACCAGTAAAAGAGCTACGAATTCTTTTCCTCGTCTTTCTTTCTCGGTTTCTTTTGCTACCGACCGAAAAGATTGCATCACATCCATATTTTCCCATGATCAAAAACCTTAAAACCCCAGAAATCCTCCACAAAACAGCACGAGAACTAGACTAAAAGTCAAGCCAAGAACTCAGTCCGCAAGCAACGGCGGCTGAAAAGTCATTGCCATCGAGAACACGTTAGCATGCAGATCCAGTAGAAGCTTACCGGTGCGAAGCTAGTGAGAGAAAGCTGAGTGAGCAGACGGACAGATGGATGGATAGATACACCTTTCTCCTTCGTATCTGCAGATTTCCGGAGCAGATAATTGGATTACAAAAAGTGCTGCTAGGTCCTGTCTTATAGCAACGGGATCATGAAAGAGAAATAAACGGAGAACAATTATTCTCATCAACGTCGAAAGCCAAGCTGGGACGGAGAAGTTGTGGACACGACTCGTCCAGCTGCCGAGGCCTGAAATTCTTGGATGGCGTAGTGCCATGTCATCTCCATGCACGGTGGTGGGGCCGCCGCTGGGCCCTGCCAGCCAATGGGCGGCTCCCACGTGGAGCCCGGGTCGAGACGCCTATACCTACCCGAATAAATGATGAAGTCGACGTTCATTCTATTATTTTTCTCAACTGGAAAAAGTTCCATGGATTTGTGGACGGAAGAGAGCCAATCCGGAATAGGAAAAAGCAATTGGGGGAGCAGTTCCCGAAATTCCAATTTGCCCTCGTCTCCATCATTGATGTGATTTTGGGGGTTTTGATATTGTGAAGTTAATATGAATTATCATGCTGTAATATAAGCCAAAATTCAAAATATCATTTCGAAGTTAAAATTTATCAACAAATTGCATAATTTCACAATTTATTACTAGTAATTTTGAAAATTTTCATATTTTTCTATTTGAAAAGTCAGACTACAAGAGCGGCAAGAGATAAGAGACTAGAAGTAAATAATCATTCTAAGTAGGTGTAGATGAGCTATGAAGTAATGAATAATCGTGAGATATATTATATAAATTGGATTAGGGTTGCCACATAGGATAAAATCGAAGCATGGAATTTATTGGGTGCTTTAGGAATTTCCAAATGATAGGGGCATCTCCCCTTGTGCTCCTAAATTATAAAAACAAATGATACGATAATTCTTAGATCGACCGAGGTCATCCGACATTTCAGGCGATGGTGCATGGATGAACGGCAGGTGAACATCGTTGCCTAGATTGTCAAAAAGGCTTTCCAAACTTGCACGGGTTGCACGGGTAAAGTTGGCGATTCACATGTCTCTCCTGTTGCTATCAATCAAAAAGCAAAATCCTAAATGAGATGCGGTTCATCTCCTTTTCCGGTTCATCTCCTTTTCCCTTTCCTTCTTAGAGAGGACTCCATTTATTTCACGAAAAAATGTGATATTTTATAAACAAAATTTCTTTAAAAAAATGATAATATTTTATGATATTTAAGTAAAATCTAAAAATGGATAAAAATGTATTTTTCATCATTTAATAAGAAAATAGATCTACATTAATTAAGTGTAACTAATAAATCGGATACGATCACTAAAATCTAGGATCTTGCCTCAATGGAACCCTAATCAAGCCCCAAGGGCTTGGGCATGGGTACCTAGATCCCAAGCACGAGCAAGGGCATCCATCTCGAGTCCACAAAATCTGGGCCCAAGAACACAGTGTCCGTTCCTGACTTCCTTGTGCTCGGCCTGGTCTACAAAGGCCGAGCGTGAGGCCCTAGTGCTTGAGCTTGTATCCCTAGCCCACAAGCCAGAGTCCATCAAGGCTGGGCTTGGGTTCACAAAGGGCGAGCATAGGACCTCAATGCCCAAGCTTGAGAACCCGACGCCCATGCACAAATCCTAGCCCTCGAGCTTGAGTCCCCAACACTTAGATCCTTGATCCATTGACACTAAGCTACGGACCCCAATGCTTGTGCCTAGGTCCCTAGTGAGCAAGTCTGGATCCTTGGCGATTAGACCAGAGTTCATAGATGCCAGGTTCCTAGCACCTAGGCTCGAGACCCTAGTGCTCATGCTAGGATCCCTTGCACTCAACCTTGGGTTTATCAAGGCCAAAGCTTGGGACCTGGAACCCCTACTTGGGTCCATTGAGGTTGGGCTAGAGACCTTAGTGCCTGGGCACGGGGCCTTGATGGATGCAGGTACCGGGGACCTGAGTGCGAGCATTGGGGTCCTAGGCTCGATCTTGATGGACCCAAGCGTGGTGCCAATGGCTCGAACCTCATGAGGTGCCAAGGACCGGGGCATGTCTTCAAGGTCCTAGGCCCAACCTCGATGGACCTGTGCGTAGGCGTTGGGGTCTGCCCAACCTCATGGGACCTAAGCTCGACATCGATGTCTTGGTGTGAGTGTCAGGGTTACGAACTAAGCCTCATTGGATTTGGGCGCAGCGCACTGGGTCTTGGGCTGGCAGCCTTAATGGACATGGGCATTGGCACCAAGGTTCAAGTGTAGCCTTTATACACTCGGTCTTGATAGTGGGGACCCTAGCACGAGTATTGGGCCTAAGTCTTGGGTGTCGGGCTTGGCCTTGATGGACGTGGGCATGGTCTCAATGGACACGATCCCAATTGTAGGTTCTTCGGCTTGGGTGCTAGGGATCGGGCACAAGCATCGTATTTTTTGGGCACGAATGGCCTCTGTGGACCTGGGAAGGGCACTGAGCAAGCACACTAGAGTCCTAGGCCTAGCTTCTTTGGACTTGAGCTCAGCCTTGATGAAACCTAGTGGACTCGACCCTGGCCTTTAGACTCGAGTGCACTACCAAGGGCTTGGGAACAAGCATCAAGGTTTCGTGCCTAAACATAGAGTTTCTAATTCAACCGTCAATATCTAATCATATTTTTGGAAAACGATTTCCAATTTTTTAAAGAGTAATTCATTTTCTTGAGTTTAATTATATATTTTCTATTAATTAGGAAAATATTTTTAATTGACTCATTTTCCTAAGTGATCTGAATGTCGGAAAACAAGGGCCTGCGTGATAAAGGAGGCTTAAGGGGAGAAGGGACTCACAATATACACCACTTGGACCGGGTCTATGATCGAAGGTCAATACAGACCTTTGAAAAAATGTGTAATCCACGTGAATCCTAAGATCGTTGAGCAATTGCTCGTGATCAGTCATTAAGTTTCTATAGTTTCACCGTTGAATTCGGCGCCAAGAAGGCGCAAGAAGTCAAAAAATCCTTATCAGAGCTCAAATTTACGACGCCCAATTGGACCGAGTCGAGATGTCGACAGCCGAAGGGTCGTTTTCAGATCAGAGTTCACATGAAGGAAGGAAGCCGATGAACACGGATGACTCGTCGCTTCGGTGTGGGTCAGGCTCTAATGTGCAAGTACTTCAGGTATATGGGCCGAGGCACGCGAGTTTGGTCCCGGGCTCTAGGCTGCCCCCACACCAAATATGTGGAAGCAAATCGTTCGGACTACAATGCAGAGTACCTTTCAATGATCGATAGCTGGTGTGAGCTTGTCCTTGGCATGCACACTCTGCATTACCTTCAAGAACTTCCCATGTACATCGAGCCTGATTGGTGCAGCTACGACCGAACCGTCACTGTGTCGTCTGGTGTGGCAGTAGCTCGAGGCTGTGTGAGCAGCCGTGGCTTTGAAGGTGCCGTAGCTGTTTAGGAAACTGCTGCAGGAATGTTGTATCAAACAATTCTCGTGGTGGCGATCCATTTAGACCGGCCTAACGTTGCCAGTAAAGTGCATTATCTGTGCGGAAAATAGTGCCATTTCCAAGGCAAAATGCAATTGAGCTTTGCTAGCTTTAGAAGTCTGTCCTTAATCTCGAAGGCAAGAATCTTAAACTGTACGGCTCGATTCATGTTTTCTCCATCGGAGTCGCCTACAAAGCACGTATTGCCAAACAGATTTGTTCTATTATTGAAGGGCCAAAGTTCTCAGTAGCGCTCACCACACTAGAGAGCGAGAGAGAGAGAGAGAGAGAGAGAGAGAGAGAGAGAGTCTAGGTCGCCAATGTGGAACACAAGTCTGTCAAAAGACTCGCAATTATTTCTCTCAAGTCTAGGTCGCCAATGTGGAACACAAGTCTTTCAAAAGACTTTGCAATTATTTCTCTCAAGTTGTTTTGGTTAGAAACCGACTAGGACAAGCAGTCGTGAAACTATATTGAGAGCTACAAGAGATATTCGGACTGCCAAGAACAAGTTGCTGCTGAAGCATGAGGACATTTAGTCCAGTAGGTAGATGAGAAGTTAATACAATATCTAGATATTCTTTCTCGAGCTTTTAAAGATCAGGAGGGTTTCCTCTTCCTCCAACTTGTACAGCAGAAAATCTCAGCAGCGGCGCGAAGTGAACTGGACGTTAAATTCAGTGGGGCTATAAATCCTGAGAATATCATTTAATTGGGTGTCCTTCTCGGAGCCCATGTCCGTGATCTTTCGTGGTGCAGTAGCGAAATCCTGATTACTTCAGATATTCGGCATGCCAATAAGATGTTCTGTTAGTGCTCCTATCTATCCAGAGGGTTTGATGTCTCTAACAACCGCTGAGTCTTGACTTCCTACTTTTTCTACATGGTGTAATCTCATCAGAAGTGCTCTAAAAGGTGGAAGGAAACAAAAAGAGTAGATTGCTAAATTCTTTCCCTAATCCTTCTCGATCTTCTGGACTGTGCATCGACTTAAGATGATCTGCAACAGGCGTTTCGCCAGTAAAGTGATAGGTTTTGGTGTGGTGAAAGAAGCAGCTTCAAAGGAAGTTCCCTGTATTCATATACAAAAGGACTTCACCCTATGGATGTTACATCTGTAGAGTGCATTGTCACAAATGACGTAGTCATTCAGTGGGATGATTACGATACAAAATTGATCCCTTAGCTACATGTGCCCCTTCTCATGGAATGGGGTGTATCACTACCTTTCCGCTCGCTCGGTTTGTCTCGATGTAGGAGAAGGCCTCGGCAACCTGAGAAAAGGGAAGGGTCCCTTGGGGTCGACTATTGGCTTCACCTTCCCGCTTTCAATGTATGGGTTCAGCTTCTTTAGGACCTCTCCTTTGGAAGTGACTACAAATCTGAAACCAGGTGGTACCACAGCGCCAGTTAGGGCTACCACGATCCCTCCCTCTTTTATGGCTTTGACTGCTCTGTCACATTGACCTGTCGAAAGGAAGGGTATTCATTAGGCCAATGTTAGCATAGGGATGGCAAAGGAATGCGTGATTAAAATCGACAACAGTTGTAAGCAGGAGCTAGTTATTGTCTAACACACTTGACTTCATCAAAGATTTAACCTATGAAAGCTTCTATTGTAATTTGGTATGCATCACTATATTTATTTCATTTAGTGATGCTATTTTCTTTAAAAGGACAATGAGGACACCTTATGTCCTTAATTAAGCACTTCTAAACACCAACTACTAACTAGGATAATGGCAACATGAAAGAACCCCAATGTCAAGTAACATCTAGTTGTGACAGATTGAACCATCATGAGATAATCACCTCGATGCGCAGTAACAAAAGAATTTTGCTGAAGTGTGACATCCTGAATTTTTTGCTTCTAAGAACTAAAAGGGTATCGGATCATGTACATTACCAACAGCGTCATAGACTACATCAAACTTTTCTGGGAGGTCTTCAAAGTTTTCTTTTGTGTAATCAATAGCCAAATCAGCACCCAAGCTTTTCAAGAATTCCAACTTCCCAGTGCTTGAAGTGGCTGCTACTCTTGAAGCACCAAAAACATGCTTTGCTAGCTGCTCAAATCAATGTATAACGTTAGAGTTGCACATTTTTTCTGCAAACAGGAACTTTTGTGCATTTCCTCATGGTGGGGTTTCAGGGTGGAGAGAGAGAGAGAGAGAGAGATCATGGGTTGGTTCAGTTGATGCAGGCCAACTTGCAGAAAAATTAGACTTGTATTCAAGTATCATATACCCCAACTACCTCATCATCTAAATGAACAATTCAATGAGCATAATTCAAAATTAAGTCGATATACGATGGAAAGAAGGGCCTTGCTTGGTTCTTCCATTATTCATGTTCTGAACGACTGCAAGGCATAAAATGTAACAAATCAGAACTATCTGATGCTAGACAAGGATGAGGTGCAGAGTTCAGAACCATGCAACTCTAACATCTGCATTAAAATGGTTGTTCAAAACTTGGGAATAGGATATCAAATCAGAACTATTTAATCCTTGTAGCTAGACATAGGCCAAGTTACTAAATGCAAACATAAAGGTTGTTACCTCAACAAAGTCTGGCCATTTTGCCCCAGTATTTGCATGAATTTACCCAATCAATGGCGCTAAAGCAAGTGCGCAGATTCTAGTGTTCTCATCTTTTAGAGATAGATCTCTGTGCTTTCTTCTACTTAAAAACAAGTATCGGGTGTTTGTTATAAGAAACAAGTATCACATGACTTAAAGGTGGAAATGATCATCTCCAAGAAATTACCTGAATGACGAGACTTCCAACTCCACCAGCACCACCTAAAACAAGAATCGATTTACCAGCGGAGAACCCAGTCCTCTCAAGGCCCTCATAGGCTGTACTGATGGCAAGAGGAAGCCCAGCAGCCTGAACAAAATCGATGTTCTTTGGTTTGAGAGCCAGTAACTTCTCCTCCACCGCAGTATACTCTGCAAATGAACCGAACTGCTTAGGCCCTTCCAAGGCCTTCTCATTTATGTCCCCATATACCTCGTCGCCTTCCTTCAGTTCCTTTACCTGGCTCCCAACTTTTACCACCACGCCAGCAACGTCGTAGCCTGGAACAGTCTGCCAAAGGGAAAGAGAAAAGCACAGCGGAACAGAAAATGTCAAAACCATTTGGTATCATACGATTAAATCAGTTGATTGAATGGGATAAAAATATCCTCATTCGTATAAAGTAAGAGAATATTAATGGAAGTCCCCGGGTGAAAGGTACAACAGAAGTTTTACCAAAACAATTTCCCACAGTAAGCTGGTGCTCTGTGTGGCAATTTATCCTACATTCCACATTATTTAATAAGCATAAGAACCGCATTCTCCGTCAAATTTACACATTTTCCTGTACTATTTAACATTTCCTATAGGTTTCTTTTAGGTAGTGGATGCTTGACTTCTGCTTTGTACCCATTGATAAGGACACTCTGGAAACAAAAATACTTTCCATGTAATCAAATTTTACCAGTTCGAAGAGAATGCTGATGGGAAATACAAATACATTCATAGAATTGCAATGTTCACAGTCCGGCGTTCGAGACCATTCTGATTTACTTAATATTGAGGATGCAGAACATCAACAGAGTAAGTTACTATGACTAGCTGACTGGAATGTAGCTGAGGATGCGTTGGGGATGTACATAGTAAATGGCCTTCAAAGCAAGGTTCACATTGGTTCTCGTAGGAAATGACAGTCATATTATAATGTGCTACTGTTACATTTTTCTACCATGTCAATATACTACCCTGCAAAACCTTTTCGTCACAAGAAATATACAGCGGCTCATGTGTTACCTGGACTCTAATCCGCATAGACCTCATCAGAAATCACAAGCTACCAGTTCAAAGTGCAAGAGAGTTCTTTTAATTACAATGAGTACAAGAGAAACTATTTTCTTCTTCCCCCTAGGAAGAGAAGACTAGCCGTGATATATATGAGACAATGCCTAACCACCTTATTTAACATCTATCGACAACCACCAACAGACAACCAGTTAGCTCACGCAACTGCAATATCCAGAATCATTCCTCTACATCATCCACAAAAAGGAACACTAGAAGAGTTCGCATTTCGAGGGTTGTGTCCCAACTAAAGTACTGCTACTCGAATTCTCTCTCAGTTCCATTGATGACACTTAAACTCCCACACGCACATATCAACATTCCCCTATGCACGGCCTTTGCAGCAATAAGTGCTGCGACAGAGCCACATAAACAGGCCAGGTATGCGGGCGCTGGTCCTCCCAGCTCCGGGTGTGAAGCCTAAATTGTTCCAGCACCAGTTAAGCTCTCTTTTCGCCCACAAACTCGAACCAGTTTCTACAGTCTGTACATTCTGTTAGTAGTATCCATCCACACAGTGTCACTATGTTGACTGGCTGTTCAATTCTCTTCTCAATCCCCATAACTGAAGAAGTTTCGCTTCCCACAGCTTCTCCACAACCCACCAAGTTTCTCTCCCCTCACCGGCTTTTCCCCCCCAACCCACAAAACCCAAGCAGTCGAAAAAGGATTAGAAAAACCGAGGAAGAACAATTCATTACCGGGAGAGGAGAATCGGTGGCCTTGAACTTCCCTGCCTCCTCTTGGCGTCGACAGGGTTGAGCGCGGCGGCAGCCACCTTGATCAGCACCTGGTCCTCCTTCACCTCGGGCACCGACACCTTCGGGTCGAACTTGAGCACGTCGACCCCTCCATACTCGCCGTACACCCACGCCTTCATCTCGCCGGGCACTCCGGCGGCCTTGGCGGCCTCTGCGGAGGCAGGGGCGGCTTGGGAGTTGGCCCGGACTCGGAGCGGGACGGCCGGGTTCGCCGGTCGCCGCCAGACGGGGGAGGCGGCGACCGCCTTCTTCCTGGTGTCCCGGAGAGTGGGGGCGATGGAGGAAGAGAATTTGAGGGGGAGCGAGGAAGAGGAGGAGGAGGAGGGAGAGTGGAAGGTGGTCAGTTGGCGAGTTGTGGATGTGAGGATGGTCTCCATTTCGCCAACTGTTTCTCCGGGGCTTATCTTCAATGCCTTTTATACTTACCGTTGCTCCCCTTTTATCTCTTATTTTTTTTTATTTTTTAAATTCTTCTGACAAAAGTTTCATATTTTTTATTTGGGAAAATAAGATATAAAATTTTGATAGTGGTATAATTTATTTTAGTTAGTCGCTAATCAAATCTAAATTGCAAAAATATTTGAACTTTGATTAACTTTTTTTTTTCAATTAGAGGTCAAACATTCGGAAGTTAATATACATTATAATTGACATTTGCAATTTTTAGTTTTTAGTTTTTATGTCCAGATGATAAGAATTTCCCACCACGCATGTAATTTTGACATAGTTCAAGTTTTATCACTCACGCAGTTATTATTGTTGAAATTAATGTGCTCAATGTAATATGAAAGCTAGCAAGATGGTCCTCTAATTGATTTCGATATAGTGACCATGTCTAGTTTGAAAATAGATTCAAATTTCTTTTATTTTTGGGAAAAGATCACCTAAAACCCCCAACTTTGCCAAAAGTAACAAATTTACTCCAAGTTTTTTTTTTTTTTTTTTTTGTGACATGAAAAGCCCTAACTTTGTAAACTATGACACATTTACCTTATCAATGGCATTTTCGTTGTATTTTTTTTTTTTTTTTTTTTTCTTTTTCTTTTTTTGTTTTCTTTTTTTTTTCTTCTTTTTCTTCCCTCTGCCGGCCCTATGGTAGAGTTGGCGGAGGAAGTCGACGTCCGCGAGGGTCGCCCTCGCATGGGCTAGTGAGGGCGATCCTTGCTAGATCTAGCGAGAGCGCCCTTGCCCAGCGTCAGCGATGGCACTTTCGCCCAACACCGCGATGGCACCCTTTAGATGTAGGCAAGGGCAGCCCTAGCCAGCCTAGGTGAGGGTAGCCCTTCTGGACACCGCTTCTCTCCGCCGCCGCTAAGGTGGAGGGAAGAGAAAAGAAAAATTTAAAAAATTAAAAAGTAAAAAACCAAAATGCTTCATAATTTATGGTAAATGTATGTGAATCGATAGAAGTTCGGGGTTTTTTGTGTCACAAAAAAAAGCTTTGAGTAAATGTGTCGGTTGGTAAACTTCGGTTTTTCTATGTCAAAAAAAAAAAAAAACTTTTTGGTATATTTGTCATTTTGGGCAAAGTTTGGGGGTTTTTGTGATTTTTTCCTTTATCTTTTGCCTTGCGAACTCTCAATTGGTGTAGGACTTTTCGAATTATTGTAATATTATCTTGCATCTACCTATCTCTCATAGAGGCGCTCTATTTCACAACTTTCAATCGAGGAATCCCGGGTTTCAACCTATTGGCCAAGATATCATTTTGCATGTAATTACACCGGCTAATAGACCTGAACCTATAGGGTCTCTCGGGGTTTTGAATTTTTGAAACTAAAGAGATGTATGTTTTAGTGAAGTCTAGATTCAAGATTCCATTAAAGCCATCTAGACCAAGTGCCTTGACTGCTCCCAGCCAAAAGACTGCTGTTTTAGTGATGCTGAGCTCCACTTTGAAATTATGAATTTGTTGATACACATTCAAAATTTTTCTTTCTACTCCATTTCATTAATGTCACTACCACATATCTCAATTTTCTTGCCATCCTCACTTTCTAGATTTGGTGAGTGCCATGCTTTTCAGACAACTCTTTTATAGTCTTCATCTTCCAACTAGAAAGCTTCGTATTCAAACTCAAATTTTTTCCCCACTTTCCTTACATTAGAACCGATGTGTTGCTATAGTGCCACGTTCTAATTTTTTAAAGAGGTTTTAAGTTCATCATAATTTTCACTTTGGAATATCTGCAGATTTAGGATGCATTTGTTTGTACTTTATATCGTTATTTAGGATAAAGTATCCGATATATACATTCTATCACATTCTATCTAAATAGTCTAAACACATAGATCTAAAATATGTGCATTGGGAAAATTACCCAGTTAGTTGTAAATTATTATATGGATGTCAATTTGGTTTTAAACTTTTAAATTTAGTCAAATTAACTCTAAATCTTTGTAAGAAATTTTAATGTAGTCATTTCAGTTAATTTTCGTTGCAAATCACTAACATAGCGGTCCGGTCATTTGTATATGTGGTCATACCATCACGTTAACCATTTTAAGGTGATTGTAAAGAAATATTATATTGGAATTTTATAAAACTTGAATTAAATTGTGAAAATTAAAAAGTTCGCCCATTGAATTGGCGTATATACAATAGGTTCAGAAGCGGATTTGACAATTTCTCTGATGTAGTCCACATATCCCAAATGTTAAAATTGTCAAATCTATTATCTTTCTATCCCTAGTTAGAAGTTTCGGAAAATAGAGGATTTTCTCTAGCTTTTCATATTTCACTTTTAATATTTTATATTTAAACTTCAATTTAAAGGAGATACAATTTTATGTTGACTATAATTAGTTTTCATGCTCGCGTAGGGCATGCACGATTTATTTTTCTTTTGCAGCATGATAATGAATTACTGATATAATTGAATGGAGAAATATAATATTAGACATCATTTTTTGGGAAAATTCCAAATGGGAATTCAGAAATCTGCTCTTTTCAAATAAGAAATAAAGTGAACATTGTTTCACTTAGGGACCAAAAAATGCCATTTCTCAAATAGGCGCAAGTAGATGTTGTTTTGAAATGAGGGCTGCAAAGTGGTTATGTTTGTTTTGAATAAGGGCTGACTTTTTAGTGATCGAATGTATTTTGTCTTTTATGATTTTCCGCCTTTTTCTTTCCTCTTTATTTTTTTTTGGAAAATTTCAAAAAATGACCCAAAGTGCCCATTATTTTCTAAAATAAGAGTCCAAAGTGGACTTTGTTTGAAATAATAGCACAAAAAGTGGCTTTGGTTGTTTCAAAATATGGACCCCACCTGCGGTTGTCGACTAGCTAATTTTTCGACCGATCGATGGTATTTTCATCATTTGGCATTTTCCCCTTTTTCCTTTTTTTTTTTTTGGTTCTTCTTCTTCCTCATTCTCAATGGCGCCGGCCATCGGCGATGCCCACAAGGGGCTGGGTGGTCGCCTTCGCCGGTGAGGGCCATCCACGCTAGCCAGAGTGAGGGATGGGCGTCGCTTGGGCGTCGACCCTCACTTAGGGGCCATCGATGAGGTTGGCCCTCGCTAGCTACTAGTAAGGACCGGCGTGGGCGGCCTCGCCTAGCCCTCTGTGGGCATCGCCGAGTGGTCGGTGCCACGAAGAGGAAGAAGAAGAACCAAAAAAAAAAAAAGAGGAAAGAAAAAAAAAAAAAAGAAAATGGAAAACAAAAATACCTTGATCACGAAAAGTCGCTCTTATTTGAAACAAACATAACTTAGCACTTTAGCCCTCATTCAAATAACATCCACTTCGCCCTATTCGAGAAAGTGATGGCGATTTTCGTCCTATTTGAAAAATGTTCACTCGGGCCTTATTTGAGAAAAAAGATTAGGACGAATTTTCGAAATTTTCCTTATTTTTTAGTAATATACAATTTTTTTATAATAATATTATATATATTTTACTAATAGGCAATTTCTTTTATAGAAAGCAAACATTGAATGAACATATTGTCATCATTTCAATAACTAATTATAAAAATTTATTGAAAATTTTGAAAGAAAATGAGAGAAGGACGAGGTGGGTTGTTACTCTATAAGAACAATTAAGGAATTTCATCGACCGCAAGTTTAAGTGGAAAGTGGACATTGCATTATAATATCATACAAATATGTAGATGATGGGTAAATGACGAGTTTAAAGAGAGACTAACTACATTTTTACTTTGATAATACATATATAGATAGACAATAGATCAGTAGGTAAAATTGCAATTTTTCCATATAATTTTGGAGGAATTTATTTTTCGTCATTTTACTTCATTGCTTATATGTACGGTCTTTCTACTATTTTCTGATGATAAATTTAATTTAATCCATCAAGTTTCTGTTCAAGATAGGCTGAAATTTGCGGGGTGAGCACTAGCTACTGAACACGAGTCTTATGTGTACAGATCTCTTAGTAAAACTCACATACATTCTTTGTCCTTGGAGTTTTTACAATGTTCAAATTCTATCTATGTATTCTGTCTCTATAAACACAGAAGATTCTCACAGAATTTA
Organism: Eucalyptus paniculata subsp. matutina; assembly: GCA_017140255.1. Lineage (NCBI taxonomy): Eukaryota > Viridiplantae > Streptophyta > Magnoliopsida > Myrtales > Myrtaceae > Eucalyptus > Eucalyptus paniculata. The sequence goes on from CM029442.1 coordinate 26,366,773, forward strand.
TCAATAAAATATTCTTAAAAAGAAATTTTTTCACATCCCATTTCAAATAGGATTGTCATGAAAAATATAATTATGGAGCATTTTCTCTATTTATTATTTATTCAGCATAACTCCCCCTCCCATCGTGCTCCCAAAACGCACCGTTTTCTCGCGTCCGTCCGAACGGGGAGGCCGCAGGGGACACGCGCTGATCACGTGATCGGGGGTGAGAACCCGTATAAGCTCGCTCCATCTCCTTCATCCTTCTCCCTCTGCTCGATCTTCCGCATGCACGCGATTCCCCGTCTCTCTCTCTCTCTCGAATCGATCGGTTCTAGCAAAGAAGAGAACTCCAATTGAATCGATCTAGGTAGGAGTCCGTCCATTCCTTCGTCGATCGCTTAACGAGATCGGTCGTGTTCATCTGGATCGACGACTTCCGTCTCGCTCGAGCACCGTCGATTCGCGACGCCTGGTAAAGGTCTCTCTGCCGATCCTCCTTCCTCTCTCGATCTCGTCTCGACTCGTTTCGCCGTGCGCGGCGGCGTTGCGTTCGTGCGTGCGTCCTGAATTCGCAGTATGCGCTGATGTTTCGTCGAGCTCGAGAGATGGATGCCGAAGGAAACCGAAGAAAAATGACCGTGTGTTGGATGGATCGGATGGTTTGAGGTACCGCTGACGCGGGGGACCTGAAAAAGTTCGAATCTTGTTTCTGCAACGAAAAACCCTTTTTTCGATTTTTTCGAAAAAGATCGACTTTATTTTGTGAATCGGGACCCTAATGCGTGTAGATAGAAAGATTGGTACAATGGGAGAGCAAGCATTTCCAGAAACATCGGCGCCCTGTTGTTTCTGTGATAAAGCATTCGAAAAATAGCACGAGCATTGGCGATAAAGCTAGCATTGTTTGTTTGTCCTGTAGATCTGCTGAAAATGGCTGAAGCGTCCAAACCGGAGATGAAGAAGGCTGTGTTCAAGAAGGTTTGTGAGCTCCGTCCGCTTGATACTGGGTTAAACCTCACGGTGAAGGTCGTTAATACGAAGGTGGTTGTGCCGAGGGGTCGACAGATGCGAGCTGCTGAAGCCTTGGTGGGCGACGACACGGCCATGATAGTTTTCGTCGCAAGAAATGATCCAAGGTACATTAATTGTAATGAGAACTTTTGGTTCGCTGATGATGCTGTGTTATTGTGTTTTCTTCTTCTGTTGCTAATCATGAAAAGCCTGTGACCCTATCTTGTGGTTGTGAATAGATAGATAATTCTTTCTCTAGTAAGTTCTTTGATTGATGATGCATGAGTAGAATGTGTTTCTCATTTCTATGTTTATGATTGGATGAAGCAAATTTGTAACTAAACCCCTTATATTATTTTGAGAGAAGCGACCATCACCACTCATGAGATTTTAGTGGAAAGAAAGGATTATAATCTAAGCTGATTAATATATTCTGATAAATGTTCACACTGAAGGCAATGGAAAAGGAGCATGGTTGACATTGACATGGCCAATGCTGCTTCATGTTGTTAATTGGCTGACCTGTCAGCTTCATTATGTGGATTATTTTATGAAATATTTTTATTGTTACCCAATTATACTTGCGTGGATGAACTCATTGTGTCCCATTTGTTGAAAACTTAGATACAATTTTTGTCTTCCATACATTCATATTTTTCCTACCTTCTTCTTCTCACATAAATAACAAGAGGACTAGAAAAATACTTCTGTTTCACTTATCCTTGTTTGGTTCTCGTTCCATACTTAGGAATTGAACCGTATGCCTGTGCACTTGTTGCTTGTAGGATCTGGCTCTCACTTTTGAGTTGACTGTCTGCTTGTTGGCCCTTTCAAGTTCTTCTGATTATCTTTCAATTTGTATAATGTTGCCTTTAGCATTGTTTGAAAAGCATAGATACTTGGTTTTTCCTTTCTGGTGGAGGAAGGTGAATCATGCTTATTCTATAAGTCTTGATGAAAGATTCACCTCAGGAATTGAATCCCTGATTGAAACTGGATGATTAAAATTTTGGTTACTTCTCATTAATGTAATTGCTAATGGCCGAAATACGAGCAAATAGATACTATGAAATTGCATAATGACATTTTATAGATATATACAAGCAAAGCTTAGATTAGAAGCATGGGATGCCTCTGTCTTGTAGTGACTGTGTTCCATGTCAGGCCGCTGTGTGCGGTGCTGCTTGTAGAGGCGTGTAGAGATCAGGGAATTTGAAACCCTAGGGCTTAGGAGGAGGATCACATGTGGGAAAAAAGTAATCACGTGCACGCTTAAGCAATCGGGATTGCTTTCAAAAGTTTAACTAATTGGCTGGGTTGTAAATCTAAGACTTGTAAATGGATTATCCGTTTAAAAACTCTGGGCATAAAGAAGGCAAGTCAGGCACCAAAATAGAGAAAATATGGCCTACCTTTTTGGAGACACAATTGACTAGGCCCAAATGGCTTCATTTTGCATATTTTGAAAGCAATTAATAGAAAATATAGGCTCTTTGAGCACTCAATATGTATGTATCATAAGCTAGACGAAGTGTCCACATACTGGTGTCTATTATATGGATACTTATTAGATAGATACCTGTGTCCTAGGATTTTCAGAAAGCCAAATCAGACACACAGATCTGCACCACGCCCGATCCTTGCGCTCAAGGCCAGGTAGCTTGGATATGGAGTAACGTATTCAAGTAATCGTACAGAGTGTTGCAAATGATTGCACTGTTGTTAGATTGTCAATATGTTGCCTTCATCCACAACATGATCTTTTCTCTCTCAAGACTGGCATTGGAAATAATGTCTTGACACATTTAAAGAAAAGCTATGAGTTTAAACCTGATTATATATGTTGGATCCTACAGGATATTCTAGGTTTGGATAGGCTAAGTGCTGGATTGAATAGTTTGATACCTTCAACTCGAATTGTTCTTGGTCCTTTTGGTCTTGTCTGGCAAAATAGAAAACTGGGCGTGCTGTTTTGAATAGGGTTTCATGTAGCCTGTCAATAATATTAGGCTTGTCTAGTGTTTGTCAATGGTAGACCATATCTATTCGATTTCGGTCCCTGATTTGAATTGTTTAGGCTCAAAGTCTTTAAGGTAGATGATCCAATTATAAGTGCTAGATTAAAGCCCAGCCTAATCACTTAGACTTTTAAAACCAAGCCTCATATCTTAAGTGTGCACGTGATTACTTTTCCCCTGCTTGATCTTCTTCCTGAGTTCTAGGGGTTTTGAACTCTCTGCTCTCTCCGCCTTTCACTGTCTGCTTATTTGAAGAATTATCACGCTTGCAGTGGGAAAAATATAGCCAGGAAGGCCCCCCGTAGTCTAAAAGCTGTCCCATGTTTGTCCAGAATTGCATAGGGGGTTTCCAAGAAACATGCTGATAAACCTACGTTTGGGACTAAATAGGAAATAGTACTAAATTTTAGCCTTTTGCCTTTTCCATGTGGGGTATGTGATTGTAGGAACTTTTTATAACCATCCTTTTTGGGTTGGTGGTTGCATATTATAATTCACCCATAGAAGACTAATCTCTCTCTCTCTCTCTCTCCCCTCCCCCCCCCCCCCCCCCCCAAAAAAAAAAAAAAAAAAAAAACAATTGACCACCATTGTACCCCATGGCCACCATCAACTCCTCTGAGCACCATTTCTTTGTGAACAAGTCACAAGTTGCTAGTGGAAGGCCCATGGATGACTAACACATATATATTGATTAGAGTGCCACATAACCCATTCCATATTTATGCGTAGGCTCTGTGTAATATACCCAATTGGGTATTGTCAGGGGCCATTTCTGTGTAAACTTATTTGTTGCTGTCAGTTTGTTATTTCTCTTTTGACACTGGAATGGTAATGTAAATGAAATATGATGTAAGCTTATTGTTGTAGTAGTATGTGGTATCAAGTAAGGAGCATGTTATTTAGTGGTTCTTGAAGACTGTAATTTTAGTTTGGAAAAGTGTGAGGACTTAAAATTTCAAGTTTTTAGCAGTCCAAAGGTGTACTTCCTGAACTTGCATTAGTATCCCTAGGTTCTCAGACAACTTTGGAAAAGAGAATTGGAATGTTTTCTCTCAATCTGTTGCCTCTGAAATGCATGTATACATTGTTTTGAATTGTTTAAGTTAACACAAGCATAATTGGAGTATTTTCTACTCAAATAGCCACTTCTTGAATCCATATCTGCACTGTCCACTTTTCTGAAGGAAGCTTATATTGGGGTGATGTTGTCTTCTTATCCCATTATCTATCATTGAGGAGGCTTGGACAATTTGATATGGATTTTTTCTACTGTGGACTTGGAAATTTAGTGCTCACTAGTGATTCTCATTGGCTACTAATTTTATTGTCAATGAGGGAGTGAGAATATAGTTCTGTGGAGACATTGGTTTGGAATGCTGAGCGAGTCTAAAACCTAGGGTACACAGTTTTCAGGTTAGCATATGGAAATTTAGCTTAAAAGTCAAATGAAATTCAAAAGTGCTTTTCCTTTTTCCTTTTTCTGTTACATCAATTCAAATGCCATTACAATACCATGACTATTTAGACTGTCGCAAAATAAGAAGTTCGTGATAATTATTAAACAGGATGTTCTCCAATACTTACTTTCTATTTAGGTTTTTAATAAGTCATTATAAATTCTTGCTGAACTTATTAGAATAAGACAAATGGGTGCTGTGGAAACACATTATAACTGTAACATGCCTGATTGCAAACTCTTAAATAGATATGAAACAAAATAAATTACTCGTGTCGTACACTGGAGCATGAGGTATTATTTGTGCAAAAGAGCTCCCACTCTGGATGGTAAAGTATATTTTCGAGTAAGATGAAAGAAACGAGCTTGTAGAACTCAAATAAAAGTTTTATGAGACACTAAACATGATCGAGTAAGCTGCAGAAATTACTTGCTTGTTGTTAGGGTTAATGTTGGGTCCAAAATGCCTGTCTTAATATGAAAAAGTGTCCTAATATATTTTGGTTTTATAAATTCCGTGTTTTTACTTTTGAATCTTCTTTTGCTTCAAAATCTTCTCTCAGGAAACAGGATG